>JAHWFP010147491.1:0-24354 GCA_023313725.1 Lithobius niger
TGGTCGTTTGGTCCGTGGGCAATCCGTTCGAATTAGGAATTTTTTTTTTAAGCGAATATCAAAAAAAATACGCTAATCAGCGAGTTGCACATCTATAGTTTACGCTGTTTTTGTTCAGTGATTTTTTTGGTTTGTAACAAAACACGGGTGTACCGGCCGAACGGTAAAGGTTAACTAAAAAGTAAAAAACTCGGCAATAAAAGCTTGTTGAACCCATTACCCGTACCCAAGTAGTTACCTTTGCAGTACAGTAAGTTCGCTACATCACTAAAAATTGCGTCGATAGTTTATTCCACCATTACTCTCAAGCCACTCATCCTAATTTGGTAACTCGAAATTTGGTAAAATGCGATAGGATTGATTTGAGAGGCGCTGTACTGCCATTGTAATTTATATGTTTTTTTACGTTTGTTTTGGTGGTATGGACCCTCTTTAGAGTGAGAAATAGTAAACAGACGAAACAACAACGAATACGGAAGAAAAAAGAAAGCACTTCTTTGCGGGACTTGGCCGTGACCCTAAATGTGATGTGGGTGATGGCTACAATGCTGGTCAGCACTTGACGTTATTCCTCTCTGCCAGACCTTTTGACTGCATAAAAAGGTTTCCTCCTCCCCTTTGGCCCCCGCCCTCGCTACACTCCTTGGTCGGAGTGCCCCTCGCTCGCTTGAAGAAATGGACTTGTTGATGTCCAGCCTCTTTGCGAAGGCGATTCAGGTACATTTGGGTGTGAGTTGAGAAGATTGGTTCAGCGACACCTTTCACCTCTTTAACTCGGGAGTCCAGTTGGGTGCAAAAAAACTTGTTGGTGCCCTCTCATTAAACTAAAAGGGCCAGGGTTTTTTAACAGTTTTTTTTTTCGGTGGGGGTGAGGGGTTTCGCTTTCTGCAGTTGGGTAAAAAGGATACGTTTGCCAAACGTGTGGAGAGTTGGGGGAGGGGAGGGGTAACCAACAAAAAAAAAAATCATTATGCAAAACGTAGGTCTATTACATTTTTCGTGATCACATCTGACTATATTGTCACAGGTCCCGAGGTTTCGTCATGGTTTCGTCATTTTAATTGTTTAATAGTTTGAAAAAAAATTCAGATTTTTTAACCCATCATTCTCTTCTACCCAGTTTTTCCTCCTAAACTGCACCGTGGTGGTGGCCGAGTTCAATGTAGCAAAAGAGCGTGTCATACAAGGAAGCCAACACTCGGACAGGAAGTTAATGCGAATTTGCCTTCGCATTTGATTTATTTGCAGAATTTGTGCAATAAATTAGTATTTATTTTGCTTGCTAAGTGTTCCTGGAATTTTCTGTGTATTTTCTGTCCACGTCCGAATGAACAGTAATAAGATAGACCTAATAAACAAACAGCACTGGTACCCCCAGTTTTTTTTTAGGTTTTTATTGGGGTTTTTACGAGTGTTTTGTTTACACATGCTTGTCAATTTGTACTTGTTAATTTGAGGAGGGATTTAAAAGTGCTTGCTTTCCAAGCTGGCTTTCCATTAGACTTAGTTTTGTAACATTATCAAACGTGTGTAATGTTTCAAACGCATCCATTTTTTTTCCCCTCGTGAGACGATTTTGCGACATTAATTTTTAGCCTATGTAAATGTTGCAAAGACATTGCTCGTGGGATACTACACGAAAATTATTGTGAGAATTTTTGTTTTCTTTCCGCAAAACGAGGACCATGGTCGACTTACACTGAAAAGACCCCGGCAAATCCAAAGCGAAACCGAATTACACTGAGAATTTTCGTTTTCTTTTCACTAAATGAGGACCATGGTCGGATTACACTGGGAAGACCCCGGCTCATCGAAACCGAAACAGACAGCGGACCTCCTCCTTCAGCAATTATACAGAACGAAGCTCTTCTCAATGAGCGCTGACAAACGAACCACAGATCTATACAGTATAACTCACTTAGAGGATGATGCTTTGTTTTATGCCCTTATTAGGGAAATGACGTCAGCTTCTTTAATCGTCGGGTTTTTACGGAAACACCACAAAGCTACTTCTCGGTTAAGATACACTTAATTTGGTGTATCAACAACATAAAAATTACGTTAGGCCTAATATGAAATGCTAATGCCAAAGCGAACAAAAATACAGGTTGGTTAATGAAATGCGATGGTGGAATGACGTCAGCTTCGTTAATCGTCGGGTTTTTCCGGAAACACGAAGGTGCTTGTACGTTTCATTTGGCATAACCAAAACATAAATATGAGGTTAGGCCTAATACGAAATACCATTGCCGTAGCGAACGAAATTATAGGTTGGTTGATGATGGTGGATGGTATCGCTACGCCAAATAACCACGCCAAATAAAGAGTTAAACATCGTCAACCAAACATATAAGGTAAACATCATACACAAAACTAAATACCTTAAATCAAAATACTTCGTATATCGAAATCGAGATCGTAAATCGAAACCGAATCCGTAACACGAAATTCCTTCAGAAAATCGTTTAGGGAAAAGAAAACAAAAATTCTCAACCGAATTCCACTCGTGCTTGTATTAAATGTATAATTTGGGTGTTTTAGCATTCAACTCCTTTCCAACAAATTTCCCTCGAACTTCGGTCTCGGGAAATTAAAACTGGAAAGGAGGTTCGTGCTAAAACACCCAAATTGTCGATTTAATACAAGCACTCGTGGTATTATAACTGATAAATCCCCTGCAAATCGAAAGTGAAACTCTAAAACGAAATCACTTCGGAGAATCATTTTGCGGAAAGAAAATCAAAAATTGTCTAACCGAATTCCACTCGTACTTGTATGAAATTTATAATTTGTGCGTTTTAGCACTCAACTCCTTTCCAACAAATTTCCCTCGACCTTCGGTATCTGGAAATTAAACCTGGAAAGAAGTTTCGTGCTAAAACACACAAATTATCGATTTCATAGAAGCACTCGTGGTATTATAGCCGAGAGGGTATGTCTTTTTAATATTTTCAAAGTATCAGACGCAATAAAGGCAAAGGTGGAACCAGAACGAAATCTTGGCTGGGTGTCGTAGGGTGATTTTTGCATGTTTTGATGGGTTTTGTCCAATTTTATCTGCATTTCATAGATTTTATGGACAGAGGTCCCACAAAAATAGTGAAATAAATTCCCCTGAGTTTTCCAGGTTTTCCAGATTAGTTGAGTTCAAATTCCAGGCTATTTGCCATAATTTTAGGAAGGTATTTTTTTTTGTTTAAAACATTTTATCACTTTCATTTGTTTAAACAGTAATGAGCCCGATTTAAAGAACTTGTATGTGTCAATACAGAAATATAAGGATAACAGTTTTTAACGCAGCGTTTTAACATAATGCGTTGAATGTACAAGGCCTACGATAAACGTCGGTGGCTGTATTTTTTTATTTTTGTAGGAGGTTTTGCATCTCTGCAATTTGTCGATTAAGAGCAATCTCTCTAAATGAATAGCTTCCATGCCCGGCTTTTTTTTCCCGTGAGTTTTCCAGGCTTTTTGTGAAAAATCAGAGAATTCCCCGAGTGTTCCCTGAGCTTCATTCATGGTTGAAATTCTGTGAGTTTTGCACAGGTTTTCTGGGTTGATGGGAACCCTGATGTATGATATCAGCCATTTTTGACAGTTTTATTTGCCTCGGAGTTGGCAGCACCTCCTCCCCCCCCCCCCCCAAAAAAAAAAATCCTTGTTCCTGGGTCATCCTCCTTTGGATCTAAGCAACCGTACTTAGTCCGATACGCAAAATTCTGAAGTAGGGGTGTACCGAATATTCGGTAATTATTCGGTATGCGGCCAAAAATTCAAGTATTTGGTTTTCGGCCGAATATTCGTTTTGGCCTAATAGTAATATTCGGTGTTCGGCCGAATATTTTTTAGTATACATTTACGCAATTGTGTTAATGTAAGAACGTTTAGCTAAGCATTTAGTTCATGGTTTGTGAGGTCATTCTGACATTCATTAAAGATGGAAAAATTACCAAATATGTTTTATTTTACAGGTTTTCCGCAGAGCATTCGGTTAAGAATTCGGCCGAATAATTCGGTATTCGGTCTATTCGGCCATTATTCGGCATAGGACCGAATAATTCGGTATTCGGCAGAATATGTAAATTGTTTGGTGCCGAAAATTCGGTATTCGGCAAGTTATAACTATTCGGTTGCACATTCGGTATTCGGCAAGTTATAACTACTCGGTTGCACTTGCACATTCGGTATTCGGCAAGTTATAACTACTCGGTTGCACATTCGGTATTCGGCAAGTTATAACTACTCGGTTGCACATTCGGTATTCGGCAAGTTATAACTACTCGGTTGTATATTCGGTATTCGGCAAGTTATAACTATTCGGTTGTAAATTCGGCATTCGGCAAGTGACGTATTCGGTTGTATATTCGAGTGTTCGGCAAAGTTTGTATTCCGTGCGTCCCTATTCCGAAGATTTCGTCCCTCACTTTAAAAAAAAATGTGCTACCGCATCCGCATTAATGAACGTTAGCTAGCCGTCCACGTTTGCGCTATACATTTACCGCTGCCGCGTTGTTTACCCCGCCTGGAACTGGAGTTTGTTGACTAAATAGTGGGGGAGGCAGGGCAGAGGGTGGGGGGTGGGCGCGTGGCGCCTTGCTTTGTGCTCTGGCGATGGCAGACAGGTGTGTCATCAAAGCTGGTATCAGCAAGGACCTGGCGTTCAGCCAGACAAGCAAGTTGGCTAATATAGACTCTTTTCCAGCTCCCTTTTCTCTTGGTTCCGTTCCTCTCTGGTTAGAAATGGGTGGGGCGCCCCGTGTCATGATTCCTCCCTCCAGCTGCATAAACCTTGTATGGTTCCAAATAATCGAAATGAAGATTGCCGGTTTTTTCCCCCCTGTACTGAAAAAGCTGATTTTTTTTTTGGGGGGGGGGGGGGTGGCCACGGGGATGTTCGGGAACCTAAAAAAATTGAATGTTTTTAACAGTGCTCATCTTGGCAAGTTTTCTACCAAGAAATGAATCGTCGCTGAAGAATCTAAAAGGACTTGCATTGCTAATGGTTGTTGGATGGATGTCGGATGCGTTTGGTGCTGGGTCGAGTTTAGGCTAGGGTCGAACTTTAATTTTCGTTAGGCTGAACACAACTTTAAAAAAAAAGCGAATCACGTGATTAGTAAGTCAGTGTTTACTTCATGTATTTGTGCAAGGACTTTCCGTTTCTCCTTGTTTTAACTGATAGACTAGTTTAGGCCTACTGCATTAAATTCTTGACATTTTAATCTAATTATGAATAGACCAGAATAAAAATTAGCCCACACTGAAACACTTGATTTGCCATTGGTGCTTATTATACGGTTAAAGAGCAATTAAATAGTTTTAATTGCGTCTATTCCCTTTAGACACAACAACTGGACACACAAGGAGTTGTGGGAACACATACATGATTATTATTGGGAGACAAAAAAATAAAATTCAGAATGGAGGTCCGTGAATTAATCTAAAGGTTTAAAGGAGGAGGGGGGGGGGGACGGTTTAAGTCCCTTTGGGCCCTTTAAAACAACAGTTTATAGTGCCTCTGAAACGTTCGAAAAAAATTTTCAGAATTTTAAAAAATGGAATAAGTACCTAATTTATCTGCTTTTGCCAGTTATCCGCCGAAACTTCGTGTTCTCCTTCGTGGTTGTGCTCCCCCCCCCCTTTTTTTCTGCGCTGACCCACTGCGCTGAATACGTTTCAGCACTTAAATGCAACGTTGACCAACCCATTCCCTTAACGCAGATAATAAACTACCTTTTCGTAATTTATTTTACTGAATAAAGTATGTAGTGTTTTATTTACGGTACTTACAGTGTACGCTACTTTAGTATAAATGTAAAGATATATGCGGCTTGTAGCCCTATTCTCCCATTGTTGGGGCGGGGAAAATAGTTCGTGGTGAAAACTTTTCGGAAATAAAGGTGCTGGGAAACAAATAAAAGAACTGGGAAGAAATGTCTAAAAAGGTTTTTGGACAAGATATGGGGAGGAAAACGTCCGCAAATAATATCCAGGATTCCGGCGGTCTGGGAAGTGGACGAAAAAAAAACTCGTTTCGTCATTTTTTAAATTGTCGTAATGTTGTTATAGATTAGGTCAGTTGCTCGAATTTCAGCAGGCAGCGTATACTAGTTTAACAATAAACTACTTTCGTAACGTTGTTTCCTCCTCCTCCTAAATACCGTTTGGCATTTAGAGGAATCCCCCGATACGTGGAGGCCAGCCGTAAGAACATGCGTGGCATGCCTTACCATAACTGTAGTGAAGTGTTGGTCATCTATTTACCATTTTAAGAATTTGTGTAAATATTTCAATAGGACAAACACCATTCTTCGCAGTAGATGGAAACTAATTATACTAAACTATTTCTGTTTATCCTGTAAGGTAGTTTTTTTTAACTTTTTTTTTTTCGTGATTTGAAAAAGATAGATTTGTAGAATGCAGGACATGGTAGAATTGTGATCCGTAAACCGAACACTTGATTTCTTCTTGCAACATTTCTTATACTTGCTCCTAATTAATAATTTTGTGAAATGGATCACTAATTTATTGTGTACAACATTTACCAGCCTTTAGTTTTAATTTCACCATCAGTAAAAACACCGTTATTCATCTTACTGTGAAACACTACGACGATTGGAAAATGTCACACGAGACTCACAAAAACCCACACTTTCACAACGAAGATAGTCTACTAACTGCACATTTTCAACTACTAACTGTAGTCGTTATCAGGCACCTTAAAGGTAAGTTTGAACTCTGTTTGCATTTCGTTTTGACGACTATGATGACGACTGATGACGACTATAGTTAGTAGTTGAAAATTTGCAGTTAGTAGGCTATATTCGTTGTGAAAGTGTGCGTTTTTGTGAGTCTCGTGTGACATTTTCCAATTTCACCATCGTGAAATTTTATGTTTTTAGACCTTTGCACTACACTGTAAAAACGTGACACGCCTTTTCGACATGCCTGGAAAACGTTGAAAGACATTTTAGCTGTAAAACACATAAAAGGAGATCCAACATGAGCAGAGAAGAAACCTTTCAAATCATTAGTTTATAACACGTGAAATGCATTTAATAGTAAAACACCAGTGTTCACTTTGCAATACGTTATAAAATGTGCTTATAACACATGCGACAGTGTAATAATAAAACAGTAGTGTTTTCATCATAAAATAGTCGTGTTTGTTTTAGAACACTTGATAAAGAAAACACACTAGTGTTTTAGTTTAAAAGCATTTCACGACGCCAGCGTATCGCTAATGTTTTGAAACGTTTCTTCTCACCCCATGCTGTTAGTGAAGTTATTATATGTTTTTAAGCTAAAAATGTTTAAAAACGTTTTCAGGTGTGTTATTGTAAGATATATGTTTTTACAGTGTAGCCTATACAGTAATACGTTATATTTAATACACAGCGGTAGGCTACGATATATCGTCCCTCAAAAAGATTTCTGCGATAATACCGATAATGGCTCTACCTGCCTGTGCAGATGAAAAGTACAAATTTCATAGTGACATTCGATGTATGTTAGACGGTATGCATAAAACTATGAAATATTGCATTTCGTCGTCATATCCCGCTTTATGCCTAACTACATGAATAAGATACGTGCGATGTAGAAAAGAAATGGGGTAGTTCGAATTGTGGACCCCCACGCCGGTATTGCGACAGCACGCATGAACGTTGGTTTTCGTGGTAAACGTGTGAAACAGTTAAGCAACTCAATACTGAAACAAGGGCTGTATGTTTAGATGCTGAGGAATTTGCGATCACTACTATAATCGCTGCTCCATTTTTTTTTTCACAGGGGTCCAGGCAGAGATCACCCACTACATCCGTGTTACTTCCCTTTCCTGAAGAGGAAAGCCTCGCTTTACTTATACAAAGGCGTTGTACATGTAATACTCGTAAGGTAGCAAGGGTTGTTGGGTGTTATTCTTCCAAGACCGTGAGGCGTAAACTATCATCATCATCACAATCTTCCCTCTCGTTCCATCCCCCATTCGTTCTCTCTTGGCGACGAGGATAAAACGACGATTGGAGCAGCAAAAGGCGTAAAGAAAAAAAGAAAAGAAGGAGAATCGTAACTTAAAGGGGAAAAAAAGAAGATGGCGGCGTTGTAGTCGTCGCCTCTTTTAAAGGTGCCGTCGCTGTTGCTGCCGCCTGATCAGGCGTTTCTCTCGAACCAGCCACCTTTCTTTCTCGCTCGCTCTCTCTCGGTAGCTCGCGCATGCACCAAAGCGCGCGTGGATTCATGAATGGGCGCATGACGTCGTGAGAAAATCATGGCGCGCTCCTCACGCGCGGAGTTCATTGATCTCGCGCTGCTCGCGACGATGGACGAGATCGAGCCGTGTTACGAAAAGAGAGAGAGAGAGAATGAAGAGGAGCGGCGGCGCTCGCGTTCCTGTTCGTTTGTTCGACGGGACGGATCCACGGAGGCACTTGTATGCAAATTAGGTCGACGCTTTAAAAAAAGAAGGAAGGGGAAAAAAAATAGGCGAGGCGCGGCGTAGACGTAAATGCAAAGCGTTTCGGCCGTCGCCGTCTGCGTTAAGGAGTTGACATTCAATAAATCACTTGACTGGGAGAATGATGATGGGAAATTTGAGATGTGACTTGTGTTAAGGAGGGTGGGTACGGGATTGTTCGAATGAATATTTTAAACGGTTCGGTGTTATTCTTGTTAATTGGCGTAGAAATTTCTTTAGCGCTAAATAATTAGTTCAGTTGATGGACGTTGCCAATTTTTTGTAGGACTACTTTCAATGTTTTTTTGTTTTTTTTAGCTCTGCTACTTTCATTTGTCCTCAGCAACACCTTAGTGCTTTTAGGTTGTCTTTTAGGTAGCTTGGTGCTTTTAGGTACCTTGGTGCTTTTAGGTTGCCTTTTAGGTGCCTTGGTGCTTTTAGGTTGCCTTTGAGGTGCCTTGGTGCTTTTAGGTTGCCTTTTGGGTGCCTTGGTGCTTTTAGGTTTTGTTTATAAACGTATTCAAGGAACGTATAAATAGGCCCAATCGAAATACTGCACCAAAATCCTACATTATTCCAGAATTACTAATATCAGCAATTTATTAGATGGTTTCAATAAATATTTACCGATATTAGTCATTCGTTTGTGGTCTCAGTAAATATACGTAAAGTACTTACACGTTACATTGCAGGAGGGGGAGGGGATGATTACAGAAGTATGATGTAATTCTTAGGGGGATGTTTTAAATTTCTGGACTTTTGTGACAAAGGGGTGACGTAATAATGTGGACGGCCCTAATTATCTCACTACTTTTACAGAGATGTGTGGTGCAGCGGCAACCCTGACCACTGCACTGTGACTGGCCCTAATGACCTGGCTGTCGACGCGCCATTAAGTCTCAATCCCCCCTCACTACCTTTACTCGACCGAAACCATCAACCTACTGCTGTCTGTCTGCCCCTCCCCCCACCGGTCAGTTGATTCCAGAGTGGCTCCTGAGTCCTGATCATATTCGAGGTTACTCGATTGGCAAGCACGCGAGTCCCAGGACACGACAGTCCTGTCGAAGAAAATTAATATTATTTTTATACAAACAGCAGAATAACAAAATAGGAATTTTCTAATCGTTGTATTTTTTTTTCTTAAATGGTTATGCGGTGCACCCCGTGTTGCGTTGTATTGGAAATTCGCGTGAAGTTGTTTTTTAAAATTTAGCCTGTTTGGGTGTGAAGGACGGCATCGTTTCTGTGTGATTGTTTACTGGGGCGCAACGAATTGAGTTTTTGACTTTGTTTCTTCATGGTGTTTGTGCCATTTGTCCTTTTATGATGCAGTGGCGCTGGCTTCCGGCAAATGGCTGCCGTAGGGCGTGGGTGTCACACGGACCCACCCATTCACCCATCTCTATCACCTTTGTCAGTCATCTGTCTGCCAGCGTTTCAGCGCCAGTCTGTTTTGTAGCGTTGGTGGGAGGGGGAGCTATTTTTTTCCGGCGATTTCCACTTGTGTGTACTTGTGAATAAGTCTTAAAGGTGCTTGCTGTTGGCTTTAGTGTAGGGCTTAGTTTTGATGTAAGTTTAAATGTTGCAAGTAAATATATATTTACGTTGCCTTTTGGACTTAAATGTCAAACTGCCTGAGTGGAGAATTGAACCCACGACTTTTGAAATCAAATGGTGAGGCCCTACTGTACTGCTAAGCCATAATGGCACGGCCCAATCCTTCTCGAGCCCATTTGGCGTCCCGTCCTGTTTAAATGTTGCAAACTCATTCATTTTTCCTCCACCCCCCCCCCCCCCGATTTTTTAAATACTAAAAATGAAGAGCGAAATCCTATATTTAAAGTGATGTTTTTACGTATTTTCCCTTTTTTTCCATTGAATTTATTAAGTTATCAGTATCACAATAAATTTTAAACCTTAAGTCGTTTTAACCTTTTAAATTTTGAATCTTACCATAAGGCGTTGTAAATTGAGACAATAATCTCTTCGGCCTTTGGTTTCAAAGGTCGTTGGTTTCCTGGCTCAGTCCAAAAGGCAACGTAAATAGGTTTTCATCTGTATTTATTTAACTCTTGTTGAGCCATTGGCTTTCTGTCTTTAACTCTAGCTACAATTCAAACGATCAAGAGGATCATTTGATACTTGAGTTAAACATTAGAATACTTTGAATTCAATTACGAGTTCGTCTCTCCTGTTTTTAACCTTCTTTGGTGTGCTTTAAAACTATGCGCAATGGCTGTTTGCCGTGACGTCACCATGAGTTAGCCAATGACGAACGAGAACAGCGGCTGTTTGGCCGTCTGATTGGACTAGCCCAGTCACGTGATATGCACGTCACAGCAAACAGGCATGGCGCTTGGTATAATGTCAAAGGAATTTCACTGAGGTGTTTGTGGCAAATTTGTTTTGAATGGAGGTACCTTATTTTCGCCTTCTCATCCCCAAAACTGTGAATAGCTTATTAACTTCGCATTCGTGGATTTGCGGGATGAAGGCAGTAAAAATGTTTGCTTCCTCACACGCAAAATACGTTGAATTTTAATTTCGGCCGTTAAACCCTCTTTCGGCCTTGTCACACATTTGAATAAAAACCAAATTTGAAATAAAAAATAAAGTGAGTTCCTCCATGTTGAAATTGGAACCATCAATTAAATAAAAAAAACAGTGATAGGGGGAGTGTTGAATAGGTGGATCCACTTGTTGCTATTTCCAATATGGAGGAAATAAACTTACATTCTTTTTGTTTCGGAAGGTTTTTATTCAAATGTGTTACCAAGCCGGAAAGAAGTTTAAACGGCCGAAAATTATTGATGACATTGTGGGAGTTTCGCTTATGAGGAAACGACTTTTTTTACTGGCTTCGTTTACAGTGCGCAATGTCTAATTCAGTAAGCAGCGAATTGTCCCTAATTAGACCTTATCAGCACAAATGATTAGAAGTTTTGGGCTGTAAGTCGGTTTGTCACGATCCGTTATACTTCAATGTGAGGTTTCCACGCCGTTTCGCTTAAGCGTTATCTAGTCCACAGAGATGCGCCGTCAACCGTAGCCAAAGTTTGCCAAATCAATCAATGATAGATAGTCTGTTCACACAAACCTATGATTGAGGTCGGGTCTAAGGCCACTCAACCCCCGCACTATTAACCACTGCCGGTTGGCGTGACCGAATCCTATTTTGTGTTGAGGCGCGAAAAGACAAGACAGGCAAAGACAGACAAGTGGATTTCCTCCCGTTATGACCGAGAGTTCGTGTCTTGTCGACGACGCTGGACGTGACCAGCTGAAACACGTGACAACTGAGCAGCTGCGGAGCGTAAAACTTCAACAAGAGATCTAATAACTGCTTTTGTGTGTGTGTGTGTGTTGGGCGGAGGGGGAGGGGGGTTGGCCTACTTAGCCTCTGTTGTAAAACGGTAATTAATGGAAAAGTCATCGTTGTACTGATTAATGAGCTTTCTTTTTTTTTTGTAGTTACTGTGATTAAAATTGGATAATTCTGTTACGTCGAGGTCGGGAATTCTCACCAATGGGTTCCCACCAACCTGGAAAACTAGGAGAATCTAAACTACGTTTGAAACTCAGGGAGAACTCGGGGAATTCTCTGATTTTATTTTACAAAAACCTGGAAAACTAAGGGAAAAATTTGAATTTAAATATTGTATTTCCCATCTAAAAGCTTCACCCTTTTCAACGCAAAATAACACAAAATGAGTGAAAAATGGTAAAATGAGTGAAAAAAAATTCCTTCCTAAAATTACGGTAAATAGCCTGGAAAACTACTTCATCTACTCTGGGAAACCTGGAAAACTCAGGGGAAATTATTTCAGTATTTTGGTGGGCACTCTGTTTAAGCCAACTTTGCTTATATCTCCATCGACATGTCACTTATGTTAGCCTAAGCCGTTTATGGTTGGGCCATGGCCACTAAACTAACTGGCCCGACCTACAACGAATTAGAGAGGGTAGACAAAATGGACGCCACGACTGTGCGGCAACCTCCGTGTCGTGTTTTGGTGATCCAGTAATTAAATTGTTATATCGGACGTACGTAACGTATTCTTACCGCAATTCTTGTGTTTAGTTATTGTGTAAGGGATCCAAAAGTCCAACATGCATGTCAAAATGGACTTAATTGCCCTTTAATGACTCCCCAACATCTTTCAAATCTACACTAATGCTCTACGACGCTTGGGTAAAAATTTAGAAACGGGATGACCTTGAAGGGACGAAGAAGGAAAGCAAAAACGGATTTTATATATAGTTATTTTTTTTTTCGTTTGGAATAAAATACGGAAAATTAAGGCGGTTTGTTGTAGATGAGATTCCCTCTTCCTTTAATTTATTTCGTTCGTCGTTTTATTTATTTTTATTTTAATTAGTGAGGAACAGGGGTGCAGAATATGCCAGAACGCTAGAACGAGGTTCGCGGAAAATTTCAGAGAACTGTGAAAATTTACTGAAAAATGGCTTGCCTACATTTAGTGAAAGGCTATGGAAATTTGAAAAATCTGTAAGAAAATTTTGTAGGCAATTTTGTCCAGCAAGAATTTTCTGCACCCCTGGTGAGGAAATCTTACAGTATTTGATTGACGCATTAATGCAGAAAGCAATAGGCTACTTTAAAAAAAAAAAAAACATAAGACAAACAGTTTAGAATTCGCGACGTGCCTCTTTTTGTTGCATGAAACTTGCCTCTGCCTCTCACGTCGTTGTTACGCCACTATCAGGACTATTATGTTTTCTTTTTGTGCTTCTTTCTTTTTTCCTATTCAGTCATTAATATAATATTTTGCTCAGTGCCCCGAAGCAATCATCCCCGCAGATTACAGGGTAGCAAATAAGTGATGTGGCGACTCTTTTCTCTTCAGTGGCCCGCACATTGCCTCATCGCACTTCCTAGAGGGATTTTGTTCCACTAACGAACGCTTAGCGCAGCCAATCACGGCAGAGCGAAATCGCGAGCTTTAGAAGCTGAAAACACTATAGATCCGTATAATGACGAATTTTTCGTACGCGGCCGTTGCATTTCTTGACCCCCAAGAATAGGGTTTAACAATAAACGTAACATTTTTACACTATGTGGAATTTTTTCTAATATTAGGGTAACTAGCACCATTTATGTTAGTAATTGGTTAAACTCTGAACAGACAACGATAAATTTCAGCTGCAAACCTATTTTAGTTGCCTTTTGGACTTACATGCCACGTTGTTTGAACGGATAAGGCCTTTGTGGCTTCACCGCTCAGCCAAACTACACGACATTTTCAGTAGGGACGGCCATTTCGGTCACAATTGCAGTTGGAAGACTTAGACCTTGCAACTGTGACCGAGATGGCCGTGTGATACTGGAAATATCGTGTTAGTTTGGCTGAGCGGTAAGGTTTCAAATGCCTTATCCTTTATCCCGTTCAAACAGTGTGGCATGTAAGTCCAAAAGGCAACTAAAATAGGTTTGCAGCTGAAATTTCAGGTTGTCTATTCAGAGTTTAGTCAATTAGTAACATAAATGGTGCTAGTTAACCTAATATTAGAAAAAGAAAAGAAAAAACCTAATATTAGAAAAATTAAGCGCGTACTGCAAGCCCCTGTAATAGCGCGGTTGAACCTTTGACGAACGTTGAACGGTATGGCTTCACCCTCTGATCTTAAAGGGTCGATGCTTCAATTCCCGCTCAGGCAGTGTGATGTTTGTCTGAAAGTCAACGGCAATTGGTTTGCATCTAAATTTCTTTATCACTAACCGAGCCTAGGCTATGATTGGTTTACCGTTCGTATAGCTGGTAATTCTTCGCTGCCCCAATTCGCAGCTGCCCGCAAGTCATTTGGTCAGTTAGCACTAAAACAATCTTTTGGCGGCGAACCGATTGGAGTTAGGCCCTATATAAATTTATTGGCTCAAAGCTGCAATAACAGGCGCTAATGCCTCAAGCTGTTGAGTATAGACCGAGGGATTGAGGAAGGGAAAGGTGGGTTGGGGGGAGGGGGGAGGAACTTATTCGCCATTCTTGGCACGTGCTCGGGGATTTCGTTGTAACGAGGGTTCACTTTTTGGACTCGGGCTTGTTTAGAATGAGTGGGTTTGTGTTTTTTTTTTTTTTTTCTGTTGCGTGTTTTGTCTGTGTGTGTTTGTACGTGAAGATGTAAGTAAAGACATCTCGTGCGAGCGCGTGCTGTTCGTACTTCGCGTGAAGTTCACGCCTTTTTTTTCTGTTTTTTTTGTTCGTATAGAGTGAGTTTGTTTGCGGTTATTGTTAAACATCCGTGTTTTGTAGTCCTTGCCTTCCTCGACACACATCAAATTCAGTTAAATGTTAAAAATAAATATTTCTTATAACCGAAGATCGAGTCGTTACATGGAATGAATGAAACACTTTCGGAACGTTTCGTCCGCTAAACGTGAACGTCATCTTGACTGCATGGGCTTGACTGGACAACAACAAGAGTGGCTTATACGTCGTCCAAAAAAAAAAAAAAAAAAAACTACCAATCAAGTAGATTCAACCGATTTTAAATAAGTTATATTGTGTGCGCGGTTTATTTCGAGTCCTGCAGATATTTTTATGAGCGGCTAAGTTTTCCTGGAGGGGGCGGCATTAATCGACGGCCGCCATTGTTTTTGTAACCATCTTGGATACCAACAAGGCACTCTGCTACCAAAAACATACAATTGATTATCTGTGTCGTTCTGGGGCGAACTCAAAGATAGGCCGCGGACACTATAATATACTATGTCTTACGTAAAATAGGTCGAATAGTGAGTTGAGTTTATTCAATTCAATACAAATTACAAGAATCAGTCATGGAAGCCTGACAGACTCAGATACCACAAGAACAGTTACCCGCGTGTGGGTCCAGTTGTAGTTTTGGAAGGTGTGAATGCTGACGTAATAACAAATGCACACGTGACGTGATGTGGCTCAAATTGTGTGGAGCCAAACTGTTTCCAACAGTGGTTAGTAGCCTACTGATGGTTAGCTTCGTGGGTTTAGAACGTACTGATTTTGTGATAGGTACGTATGTACATGTTTCGCTTGCCCCGAACCATACGCGTGGGTCAGTACACGGGGAACTCAGTCGTTGTGACAGCCAATCACAACGAAGCACGTGGTTACATTCGCGTCGACACCAAACGATACCATCCTGAGGCCAGGGAAAAGCCTTCCTACGAGGCAGCTTCAATGGCGAATCCTGTTTAAATGTATTGTGCATTATTTACAGGCTGATTCCTGCTTATTTACTTATAGCAAATATGTTAAAAGCACTTCGGCGCCAAAGCTGTCAGCATCGAACGAAGTCGTCATGCGGGCGTGTGGTGAGTGGGCTTGGGTGGAGACGACGTCTACCGAGAACGCCAAGTAAGCCAATGCAAAGCCAGCTGAGATAAAGCGTCATATGCGTCTTCGCGTCTTGCGACAATAAACGGGTCACTGTGAAAACATGGCTTCCTATTAGACCGCCAGGAACAGCGCGTTTGTTTTTATTCTTCCTTTTGAGTTCGTTTGATTTTACAGTTCAAAAATTGGCCAAGTTCAGCTCTGTCATCCATCATGGCTCTGGAACAGGATCGTAGAACGTCGACACGTCTTCTCGTTCCTAAAGAGAACTCTTTAAATACATTTGACAACGATAATTGTAAGGGAAGACCGTTTACGACCGTCTTAATTCATAATTGTAACTTTCATCAACACACCGGATTGGTAGTTTTCTCGTTGTCTCAGCGTGTTTCCGGGCACGATGTCAAATCTCTTGGGTAACCCTTTTTCTGGAAGGTTCTTAATGATAACGCGAGGGGGCAGCCCGAAACCGGAAGTCGAGTCGTCTTAGTTTCGTCTGGCTGTAAAAAAAAAGTTTTTGTTAGGGCCAAAGAAAAATGGTGAGAAGGGGGTTTGAGGGTTAAGGAAATGGCAGACGTTGTGGCGTTTGGTTCCGGACAACCATCTTGTTTAGTCCCACCTCTGTCTCGTGCATTGAGAAGACAGGAATTTCATTGATGGCTAACGAAAGGGGTTTGAAGGGCAGACTTGAGCTATCACCCCCACCATCACCTGCCCCTTCCTCTACCCCTTCACCGCCTCTCCAACAATGTGTTGCACTGATCTCCATACGTGAATCGAGACGGGAGTGGACGATTTTTCTATGCCTCCCTGGCCTTTTTGCTAAATACAAGAGCAATGAGTTGGACAGTTGTGTAGTTCAGCAAATTAAAGAAAAATTAACGTTTAAAAAAGGTAGTTTTAAACAATTAACATACAGTATTATGTTTGAGGAAACGTACATGAAGAATATTAATCCTATATGGCGTTTGATTGTGGCTGTATCACGTAACTCTCTGGATCGTTTGAATTGTTGCCTGTAAAAGGAAAAAAAAAAAAAAAATCGGCCGTTGCCCAGAATCGCACAAGCATCATCTTTAATTGGAACCGACAGATTAAAGGACTGATCATAAGAAAGGAACAGATTCTGTTCTCCGAATTTCTGTCTTTATCTAGAGGTTTTTAAGTTGTTTTTAGCCGCCCAGCTTGCACGCACCCCTCCTATAAAAGCGCCGAGACGCGAAAGGTGGTAATCTTTTATTCCTCTCTATCTGTCATGATGGTGACTCGAGAGGGGAGATAGGGTGGGTACAGGTAGTGTATATTTCCGTATTATAGCCGTTTTGTAGCCGCTGGTCGCACAAGCGAGGGATACTATAGATTAGAAAATTGACTAGCTATAGCATCTTACCTCATCCAATCCTACGCGAAGCCTTAGCGGTAGTGGCGGCTACTAATACCTCTGATAATGCTTTGCCTCCATGCTGCTTCACACGTAAACCATTAGCAGAGGCAGTAGTAGCCGTAACTATCGCCATGGCCCCGCATAGGCTTGTAAGATGATAACATGCGATATCCAGTTATATTAACTTCCTAACCTATGGCGATACCTACATTCGTTTATCCTTCGCGGACGAGTAGGTTGAAGTCTTTCATAGCACAAATAAATACAGATGCAAACCTATTTGCGTTGCCCTTTGGGCTTGTATGTCAGACTACCTGAGCAGGGAATTGAACCCACGACCTTTGAAACAAGACCGAGATCCTACCGCTGAGCCATATTGACATCACGGCGTATGTCAGTATGGCTTAGCGGTAGGACCTCGGCCTTGGTTTCAAAGGTCGTGGGTTCGATTCCCTGCTTAGGCAGTCTGACATATATGTCCAAAAGGAAACGTAAATAGGTTTGCATCTGTATTTATTTGACTCTTGTTGAGCCGTCGGCACAAAAAAGCACGGTTTCAATTAATTCTAAAAAATGTTGGCTAAATATTTCCGGGTGCATTCTCAAAAAGATTCAAGTTCACGACAGTGTCGTGAACTTTAATTGTTGCGCATTATTTCATGTTCTCCACCCAACAATGTGTCGTACTGTACGTATCAGTTAGACGATAGCGTTCGGCAACAATGCGGTAATACTTTTTTTTTTTAAATAAAGCGAAACTGTTATCCAATAATAGTGTAACATGTGTATAACGGTGTATTGAATCGTTCGTAAGCGAGCCATTGGTTTAATGAAGCGATAATCTTAATGCATTGTTGCTGAACCATCGTGGAATAAATTTGTTCAATGACGATTTGCATTGTTAGTAACTGAGCCTTTCTTCTGATTGTATAACGAGCCATTGTTTCGGGGGGAGAATGTTCTTTGCTCCAGAACCTGGGTTTTCCGCATGAATTTCTCCAGCTTAATTGTCCCTCTCATTGGCTTGGGACAGATAACCCAGTTTGGGTTCGTGCTCCCTAGAAACAAAGAACTAACTTTGCTCCAACTCTGTTTACAAAACTGAATAACTGCAATAATTGCCTTATTTTAATCAAATTTAACTCTTTCCTTATTTACTTACGTAAGTAAGAACCCCACGCCTTTGTTTTCGTACTTATGTGAGTAAAAACCCACGCCTTCGTTTTCTTGCTTACGTAAGTAAGAACTCAACGTTTTCGTTTTCTTACTTACGTGAGTAAAAACCCCGCGCCTTCGTTTTCTCACTTGAGTAAAAACCTCAACGCGTTAGTTTTCTTACTTAGGTAAGAATTCTGCGCCTATAGTCTGTTCCACATTATGTTTTCAGAAAACTGACTGCATGATGCCACGTTTTCTTCCACTAACGACTGCAAAAACATGTAAATATCGCACTCGTAGACTCTAACAGTAACTGTGGAGAGTCTACAAGTGTGATATCAACACGTTTTGCACTTATAGTGCAAGAAAACGAAGTCATTCAGTCAGTTTCCTGCAGACATAATGTGGAACAGACTACAGCTGTGGTTCTTAATAGTTGTGAGACAACGGTTTCATTGTTGCAGCAGTTTGTCTCCCATGATATAAATCCGCTGCTGCAACAATGAAAGAGTTGTACAAATAAAAATAGACTCACTTCCTGTTATTTCCACTGTCGTTTCTTCAGGTGCTCTAGACCAGGTGCCATGTCTCTCTACCGTGATGTCAACGTGAGTTAGCCAATGACACACAAGAACAGCGACTGTGTGGCAGTCTTAGTGGTCTAGCCCAATCACGTGATAACCACGTCACAGCAGAGCGCCAAGCCAGTTGTCTCTTGTCTAATTGAAAAATTAAAAATAAAAATGCACGTATTTTGGTCAGGGATATTTGAAGAAATAACTCAGGGAAAATCAGGGATAGTCAGGGATATTCATTTTCAGATACGAATATGAACCCTGCACTGACAGTGTCAGTATGTCTCATCGGTAGAACTTACGCCTTTGATTTCAAAGGTCGTGGGTTCAATTCCCCGCTCAGGCAGTCTGACATTTAAGCCCAAAAGGCGACGTAAATAGGTTTGCATCCGTAGTTGTTTAATCCTACTCGAGCCCATTTGGCTTTCCACCCTGTTTAGTCCTACGTTTGGCCTTAAATGCGGAACAAATCGAAAGACGACCAAATTGACAAATAGTCAAGTCGTCAAGCATGACCTCGTTCGCCACGTGTTCTGTCACTCGGTCAGTTACTTAAAAAAAGAATGATTAGTTTCACTGGATACAGTGTCAAATAGTAACCCACTGACTGGGCTTGAAAAAAAAACACTCGGGGGTATAATCAGCAACAACAATTTAAATTTTCAGCATTTAAAACACTTTTGTATCTTCGTCACTTGACAAACTAAACAAGAATGCAATGAGAATGGCAGCAAACCACATTTTGAAGTAGTAAAAAGGGTAAATACTTGCAAATAAAAGCATACCACGGCTGTGACGTCATGCTAACTCAACGCCACGCTAAATTTTCGTAGCTTAAATCCCGTTAACCGTGACCGGAAGTGTGCGTCATCGCAAAAAGTGTGGGTTATCAAGTTAACCAACACTTTTGCCGATACGCCACACTTTTGACACTTCCGGATCACGCGGCCGGGAACGCGCACACTAACAACCAAATACAGCGTGCAAAAAAAAAAAAACAGTAACGCAATAAAAACGTACAAAACGTACAAATGTTCGGGCTACGTCCTCGACCTTTGCATACTCGAGCAGGGCCAATAATCGCAGCCGTGGGTTAAAAATCCATAACCACTCGCTTCTAACCTATAACTGTTTTATACCACGGTTGGGACGGCAACCCAACTCGTATTTAAACGTGTTTGTGTTATGTGAAAATTGCTACGCCCTCGACCTTTGCATACTCGAGCAGGGCCAATAATCGCAGCCGTGGGTTAAAAATCCATAACCTCTCGCTTCTAACCAATAATTATTACTTAAAAAACAAGAATTGAGAGAATTTATCCTTTTACTACTTCAAAATGTGGTTTGCTGCCATTCTCATTGTGTTCTTGTTTAGTTTGTCAGCTGACCAAGATGCAAAAGTGTTGTAAGTACTGAAAATTTAAATTGTTGTTGCTGATCATAGCCCGAGTGATTTTTTCAAGCCCAGTTAGTGGGTTACTATACATTTGACACCCTTTATGCTCGGAAAAATTATCTTGTGTGTTGGTATAGTGATTTAGCTTACGTCGAGATGCATTCAACTGCTTTTGATCTTTCCATTATGACGTAATACGATTCTGGGTAGTGCTAACTAAATACAATCTGTGGGGACGGCTCCGTGGGGGTAAGATGCTGATGGAGGTAGATCTTTTGCTGTAGTCCTATTTTTACATGTGGGTCTCCTGTTGAAAGGGTGGCAGGCTGTCTGGCGTTGCAAATAGCGCTTCGTCCAGGGTCCAACCACTCAAGCCTTGGGGGGTTTTCAACCGACTGTCTGGACCCCTTTTTTTCTGAGGGTGGACAAAAAAAAAAGCTGGTCAACTCCTGGAGTGCTCGACATAATAATCCTTTCCTCAAAACTAAACGGGATTGTGTGCATTTTTTTTTCTTCTTCTTGTTGGCCTTTCATTTTTTTTTTTTTTAACTTTTTGTGTGGGGGGACATTTCATCATGAAGGCCGGTTAGTAAGTAGTAAGCGACTAGAGGCGTGAAAAAAGAGGCGATTGTCGAGAAAACGAGATGTGGCCTGCTTGCCATGCCTGCCTGAGAAAAACGGGTTGAAGCTCAGACCAGACCGAACCAGACGGCGATGGCCAGGGTCCGGTCTGGGACGGGATACTCCGACCACCTTCTTTTTATGTCTGTAACAAAAGGGGAAATACTGGATCTGCCACTTCACGTGTCTCGCTTGCAAATTTTTTCGCCTGCCCATTTTTTGTATTGTTTATTTTACCAAGTAAGTTCGTGCGAGTTGGAGAGTTGGAGGCGACTCACGAAGCAAGGAGGGGGATAAGGGCTAATTACCACCATTATGCGGATTATACCTGTTGGCTACTTAAAGGAATTGTGGTGTCTGGTTAATGCAAGACGCTCCGAGACAAATCATTCGGAACATTCCCTCCTTCCTTTCTTGGTAAAGATTGTTTGGAAGTAGCGTTGAACTCTCAAGAAATGTGACTTTAGTTCGTTAACAATTTTAGAAACCTCCGACCATCAGCATTAGTTCTAACTTGGGGACTTAATTCATTTAGTTATCAAGGAACAGATCGTCATCAATTGCAAGTCTTTCTGGCACTACGCCTGTGTTCAGTGGTGTACCTCAGGGATCGATTTTGGGGCCATTCCTGTTTTTACTGTGGTGTACCTCAGGGATCGATTTTGGGGCCATTCCTGTTTTTACTATGTTAGTGATGTAACCTCTTTACAACAAGCACACGGTTATTTATATAAATACGTATTCATTTTATATATAGGTTTATGCTCTCTTGGTATTCTTTATTTGGTTTCGAAAGATAAGCAGAGTAAAAATGTATGAATTGGATACTTGAATATGTATTTCTGAATATTGTCTGAGATTAGGGAGTAATTAGGAAGTTAAGAAAGGCAAATATTGCGAACTGCTAAAAAAGATTCGAGAGCATCAGTTACGTTGGATCCATTTTTTTTTTATTTGTTTATTTCTAATTAACTGTTTCTTTCTGTAATAACGTTTCGTTATAATTTGAAAAAAGTATCATACTAAATCTCCCGTCAAGTTTAACAAACACTATTAAAAACCGGTGCAATTACTTACTGCTGAGATCAAAACATACCCCCATTCTTCATTTCCTTTATTTACACTTCTTTGTGAACCAATACCATCTACCGTAACCTATTTGTGAAGTGCGGTACAAAGCAGAGGAAAGGAGCTTTCATCCTGGGTTTGTGTATCTGTCAGCCTTCAAGATAAGTTTTGAACCCACTGTGCCATTTGTGTCAACATTTTCCACATTCATTCTACACGCCCTTTTGTGTGGATTTAGGTGGTGCACAAATTAACAAACTTGGGCAATGCGTTTTGGGAATTTTGATTCAGATATCTAAAGCAATCAGCCACTAGAAACTAGTTCTCATCCCTATTCGTGGACATTAATCGGAATTAATGTGCAAACTAATAGATTTTACGTATAAAATGACGCTTAAAAGCACATGCGTCTCGTCATAGATTAGAAGGTTAAGTAGCTATCGCATCGTATTACGTCTTCCAAGCCTATGCGGAGCCCTGGCGTTAGTTGCGGCTACTGATACCTCTGATAATTCTATGACCTCGAAGCAACACGGAAGCAATGCCGCACTACCGCTAGGGCCCCACATAGGCTTCGTCTTTCAATTAATGGTTGAAGAATTAAAGGTACATTCCTCCTAATTGGCTTTCCTTTATGGCACAGTTTTGCAACGTTACTTCGGACGCGTATAAATGTTGCAAAGACATTCATGTTCCTATTTTTCCCTTGTGATAAATAGTTTTGCGACATTCTCTCTAACCTATGTAATTGTCGCAAAAGCTGTTTCGCCCAGGATGCTCGAATATGGTAAGAAGGGGTGTTTTTTAATTATTAAGGGATAAGTTTGAGTTGCACACAATTTATTAAACTCCGTTCTGCAATAAGCACATAAAACCTAGCTTTTAGCTGAAAAAGAAAGTTTTAGGGCGCGTTACGCAGCGACTCGCCTTTGCATTCTCGCAGCTAGAACTCAATCGCGATGGCGAAGGTGACTATGCCATGGTAACA
This sequence comes from Lithobius niger, assembly GCA_023313725.1. Taxonomy (NCBI): domain Eukaryota; kingdom Metazoa; phylum Arthropoda; class Chilopoda; order Lithobiomorpha; family Lithobiidae; genus Lithobius; species Lithobius niger. The sequence continues at coordinate 22,983 of JAHWFP010147491.1, forward strand.
ACGCTAAATGGATTAGCTAAATCCGACATTGTTAGAGTAAATACTTGCAGTCTTATAATCCGTGCCAATAATATAAACAATTCCTCATGACGAAACAATTTTCCCAAACGCTTCTGAACTCACGTTATTTGCTGTTTTCGTTACGAGGCGGCAGACATAAAACCGCCGCCATGTTGGAATTTGAGGTGATTTCTAGCTTCTAGCTGCAAGCAAAAGCGAGTGGTTGCATAAACGTGCCCTCAGCCGTTTACTGATATCGCCAATTTGCGTTGGCATCGGTAGAAATTCGCCTCGGTACATTCTATCCGATTTTAAACTTAACTTTTTGTAGCCACTCCACACAACACGTGTTTTTTTTGTAGTCCAAAGGCATGTTAACTGTCACATAAAAATGTAATTTTTCACACACCTAAGGACCCGACAGCTCAATATTGAAATCGTCACGTGGCGTTGAAACGAGGGCTCCATCAGGGACGGCGGTCGGCGTAGCGAGGTTTTTGCGTTTGATGGTGCGTCCTTTAACATACCTGCTCGTCTGTCGGACAGCATTATCAGTTGGCCCTGGCACTAGTTGTTCATTCAAAACACTCTCTTATCTTCGCGAGCCCCATTAATAATATTCATAACCTCTCTGGAAGCGAATCTGGGAGTGAATGAAATTCTCGGCGCATCCCGACCTCCTAGAGCGAAGAGCGGGGTCCAAGCATGGCGGTTACGAGTTTGACCTTAATGAATGCCGTAAAACTTAAATGATGAAGAAGCAAAGAGAAAAGATGGTAGGGAAAAAAAATAAAGAAAAAAAGAATAAAAAGAAGATAGGGAACATCATCATACTTGAAGAACAAAAAGGAAAAAAAAAAAAGATTGGAAGAAAAAAAATTAGTGTAGGAAAATAAAGAACCGTTGGATGAGCAACCTTTCGTAATGTAACGTGTTTATCCGCGTTAATTACGGACTCAAATTTATGGTTCCTTTTTTTCAGGCGCTCGGCCAATTACGCGCCGATTTCACAGCCGACGCGTGAGGCTGTAATCATGGAGGGTTAGAAGAAGTGAAGAGCGGGATGCTAATACGATTTAATAGATAGAAAGCTTTTATGGAACTGTGCTGAACAGCAGGCAATATTTGGAAGATCCTAGCAATTTAAAAGTCGTCGTATGCCCCCTCCCCCCCCCCCCCAAAAAAAAAAGGGGGGGGGGGGGATGTTCGTTGTGTAAAAATTGGCCTTTCGTTCATCGTGATTTATACCGAATAATAGCCTATAAAAATAAAATTGATTATAATTTGTTCGTTCTTCCTTTGCGATAGCACCGTGGTGATTTTACGCTAACCCTGTTAACTCATTGCTGTCTTAAATTGTAAATTATTAGTT
>JAHWFP010147492.1:0-40771 GCA_023313725.1 Lithobius niger
ACAACTACACGAACTCTCCATTAGAAAATGGACGGGAAGGGCATCATGGGATATGTCAGCAACAAGTCGCCGAAAAGGATTGTGGGAAGAACAGAAAAGCGTGTTGCGTGATGCCAAACACACGAAGAGATAAAATGGGACAGCGCAAATGAGAAAACGGAAAAAAAATGGCCCAAAAAAAAACCTATTCGGCGTTGGAAACGAACAACAGTGACGAACTGGGTGGAGCTGGAGTTATATTAACGCGCGAACGCTCGGTCGTAACTCGGTTGCGGTGCGAGTTAAGTGGCGGGTTCGAAGCCAGAATAATAAATGAACACACGTCTCTCTTGGGAAAGTAATGTACGGAAGTGTAAGAGGGACATGACAACTGCGCAAAAACATTTGGGGTGTGCGAAATAATTGGGTACTGCTGCACACCATCTGGAAATAAAAATAATGTCGACTGAACAAAATTAATGACTGGGGGCTTCGGAGTAGTGCCTAACTCAATGATTAAAAAACTAATAGTATTAATATAATTACTTTTTCGGAAAGGAACGTTAAAAAAGAACACTCACATATTTTACTAGGAGTGTCTGGGTTAAAATTTTCACCTGTGGTGCGGGCTCGGGCATGGAAGGTTGAACCCAAATTGGGTAAAATTGGCTTTTACGCAGTTTTGAGGTTTTACTTTCCGTTTATGCGTATCTCCACAAAACAAACCATTTTAAGGATTCCCGCCAAGCTTTCACGCTGTTTGAAGTCGTGGCGCCAAGTGCCGAGTTCTTCCGCCAAATTAACCCCACCAAGTAATTGTTCGAAAGTTAAAACGCAAAATTTAAAACTTGCTTGTTACGCACACTTAGCCTATTTCGTCAGTTGGCTAAATAAGATATTTACGGTGTTTGTGCTTATTGATATGTTAATAATAATGCTATTTTTAAAATAATAAAAGAAAAGAAGGCAGCATAAGTTCCTTTTTTTTTATTTCTAAGAAAACCTGCTTTATTTTCCTGAAACTGGGCAGCCCTGCCCAGGTACGTTCATTGTGCCGACTTTCTAAATAAAGCCTTCAGTAAACCAGGTGAAGGCCGTAAAGGAAAAATGTTAATGGTCTGTTCCGACTGATGATCTTGAAAGGTGTGGGGGGGGGGGTCCGGGGGGGCATCGGCAACCAACTAGCCCATTGGCTTTATGGCATACGTTGGGCATTGCAAGTGCCAAATTTACAACCGTAGTTGCAGCCGCCTACAGTCACGTTTGTAAAAGCGTTTAAGAATGATGGTTAATATTATCAAAAGGCATGTCTTCCTAAGGTCAGATCAGGTATTTTAATGTTTTAAACTGTTTCAGCTTCCAGAATCAGCTTGTAAAGTTTCCAACACTCGTTAATGCCGACCCCTTCACCCCCCCCCTCCCACCCAAATTAGAATAGCAGTAAAGGGACGGTACTCTCATTTTATTTTTTAAATGCCAAAAAAAAACTAAATAAGCAAACACTAACAGAAGATAGATGCCCCCTGGGCAGCAGGGAAGGTGAACTCCCGTTTCGCCAATTCCCGTTTCGCCGAATCCCATTTCGCCAAAAAATAAGCAGATTAACAGTTTTGCCCTCAGGGGCCAGTCCCGTTTCGCCAAATCCCGTTTCGCCAAAACGAAATTGACAAAATTTTACGTACACGAAATTTAATACCTTATTTCTATGTAATGGGGCTTTAAAAGGCAAACATTTAACAGAGACAAGCAGTGGCAGAATACGGTAAGTCCAGTTGATTTATTAGCGTTTTGAAAACTGGCAATATAGACGGAAAAATGTGCGCTTTAAATATAATTGCTTAGAATGTTTGGGCGTCACTACGTCAATGCCAAGGTTCTCTTTTAAGAATAGTTAGTTATACACGTGATGGTTAACCTTTTCCAAACGGGAATTAGTCCTGTCTTGCAGAATCCCGTTTCTCAGAATCAAAATATTGTTCAAAAATGTAACATTGCAAAAGTTAAAACGGCATGCCTAATTGTTAGTAATTTTCGACTAGTTGTGTTTTCCGATGTTATGTGTTGTTGTGTTTAGCGCGAGCGAGGCACGTAATTTGAAATAAATTATTTTGCAAAATGGGATTCTCCAAAACGGGTGTTTATCTATAAATGTATGGCCATTATCATGTTATAAATGTTCGTGTTTAAATGTTTCGTGTGGCTAAAGTTTCGTGAACGATATTTGGCGAAACGGGACTGGCCCCTGAGGCAAAAGCTGTTAATCTGCTTTCTTTTTGGCGAAACGGGACGTAACCGCAGGAAAGGGAGGGGGGGGGGGGCGCACATGGGAACCAGCCCTTCCCCTCCCCCCGAAGCCCCAAATTGTGTCATAATGCTAAATAATTTTATTACCTGTATAAATTATTAACCTATGCTCTCCATTAAATAAAGATTAAATAAAAAAAAAATAAACAACTGCCTTGGCAAGAGTTAGACGCAGTTGCAGTTTCGAACGCAATTCGATTAGATGTATCAGGAAGTTTAGCCTTAGGTTGGTGCACCTTGCTGCATCCGAGTTTGTGGAACTGATAAATTTGGTCCTTAAAACACGCAAGATGGTGTACTAGGTCTCAATACAGCGTGTACCTTGCAGGCATTCAGACACAGGCTCCAATTAAGCCATGACTTAAATACGCGATCAAAAAATAATTGGGGGGGTCTAACAGGGCGATATCTCGGTAACCAAGCATTTTTTGATAGATGATGTATAGGACTTTTTGTCTTGTCTTGACCTCCTTAGTATTCCTGGACGAGAGAGGGGTTCGACAAAGACAAAAAAAGTGTACGAGATCTGTAAATTTTCCAACGGATTTACAGAAATTTACGGATTTGCTGAGATTTAAAGATTTAAGTAAGATTAACGATTTATATGAAGTGTTGCAAGATTTACACGGATTTGCTGAAGATTTAAATATTTACATAAAGATTTACAGATTTGAAGGGGGGGGGGGATTTACAGATTTGAAGGTTACATGAAGATTTGCTGGGATTCAAAGATCTACAAAAGATTTAAGTAAGCTTTAAACGATTTACGCCAGATTTACGGGATTTGTAGTAGATTTACAAGATTTGAATGATGTACACAAGATTTACAAGAATTTTCAAGGATTTAATTGTAACGGATTTACAAATCTTAATCTTGGGTGTACGAGATTTCTATAGCTTTGTCGATCTCCCCCGTTCCCTGGAAGTTTGTCGGTTTTATTCTGAGACACCCTGTAGGTGGTTCCCGTTTGGTTGGTGTCAATGTGACTAGAGGCACAACACCGACAACACTGACATCATCAACACACGGGAACAAGATGCAAAGCAGCTCATGAAGATATGGATGTCGCGTGGTCGGTTTAACAACGACAACATTATTCTGTACCCCACCGACTTACAAAGTCGACGTTCTTGCCAGAATCTTAACTGCTTTTGTAATTCATCTGCTTAGTGCTACTCCAGCGATTGTTAAAGTTGTCACAACAGACGTTGGAGAAGGGCCGTTAACGCTTGACGTCATTTAGGTCGTCATGATTCATGTAACATTTTAACAAATGTGCGTGTGTGTGTGTGCGGACGACCGTCTCAGTGTGACGACAATCTTTCCACTTGGGTGAAACCATCTGGTGTTGAATTGTGTTACCAGGGATTCTGAGAGGATGTGGAGGGTGGAGGTGGGGGGTCGAGAGAACCCTAAATGCCACTTGCCTGCCAGTTCTGGCCGTAATTTACGATGAGACTCGCTCTTGGGCTGCCCGACGAAATCTGAAGTCCTTTTTATTTCTGTTTTTTCGTTTCTTTTTTTTTTCTTTTCTTTTTCAGCCAATCGTGCCTTGACGCCACAAACCGACCAGTTAGGAAGCAGGGAACGGAACTGGGGATTTTTATTGGTTGTTGAGTGATGGGACGGGAGGGAGGGAAGGGGGAGGGGGAAATTGAGAAAGATTGGTAAAACTTCGAATAGTGGAAGCATATTATAGGATGGTACAAGTATCGGTGTTTTTCTTTTCCCAGTCATACAATAAGTACGATGAACGCAATTTTGCTTATATGCTCAAATCCCTGGAAGAAGAGAAGCCAAGGAAGGACTTTTCTCGAAAGTTTATTAATAAAAAACTACACTAGGTAATAATAATAATAATAACAATAATAAGAAATTTATTTCATAGAATAGGTTGCAATTGGGAAACCGGAATGAAGTCCTCTAAAACCTGTCCCGAACTAACAGCACAAAAAAAACAAAAAAAAAACAATGAGCATAACAAACAAAAAAAAGAGCACTCCATTTAAAGAAGCAGCTAGGAGCAGTTTAATAAGGCAGAAAGGTCTCTTTTTTTGCAGACACCGTTTAAAAGCAAAGAGATAGGTAGTACTCAGTACAGGTAGTACTGGGTTTACTCACTCATGGGGCGGGGGAGAGGGGTTGTGGGGGGGAGGGGGGCTTGCCCCCAGAAGCTGAGGCGTTTTTAGAAACGTTGACTGCTCAATGAAAGTTTAATTTTTAAGGTCCAAAGAGGGAGAATTGCCTGCTGAAGGCTGAATTCTGTTTCTATTACATAAACGAAAATATACATTACCTGTAAATTTTGTTATTCTCTAATGCATTTTCCCTCTTAGATGTTAAATTGAATTTCAGCCAATCACCAGCTCGCTAACCCCAAAGCACACATGCGCACTTGCCTCCAACAGGTACACAAATTTTAAAATACACAGCAAGATAGGGTGGATAAGGGTGGATACAGGTAAGATAGGGTGGATACAGGCAAGACAGGGTGGATACAGGTAATGTATATTTTCGTTGAAGCAATAGAAACAGAATTTAGCCGCTAGCCGGCAATTCTCCTTTTCTATTGGTACGAAAATATACATTACCCATAAATTTTAGCATTTGCAGTAGACCTCGTCCTTATGGTGGCAGGATCCCTTGTTCGAAACTCGTATTTCGCGTATTATCCTCCTCACAACCCGGCCTTTGCATGACGTCATTTACGTACGGCCCCAAAACAAATCGAGGTTATGGCTGGTTCAAACTGCCACGATAAACGAACGCCAAAGACAAAGAGTGGCAGCGAACAACAGTTGGAGGACTTGGTTGTCATAGCGATGTTCGGTCGCAACGCGTTGGTTGGAGATCTTGTAAATGAGCTATTAAGATGCAAAGTGTCTGTAATTTCTTACTAAGATCAGCTCCCCTCTTTTACCGTAGATGAAACTGAAGATCTGGATTGGTGAACTGCTAACAACTCTACCAGTTCCTGTAAGACACGTCAGAGAAAAGGTTTCCACCAAACATGAATTAACACGACGCTGGAAGCATCGTGGGCGATTAATGAACACATTTCGGAAAAGATGGTCAAAAGAGTACCTGATGGGTTTAAGAAGAGCGTGGCAAACTAAGAATTTGGATGCCGCAAATGTAATAAAACCAGGGATTTTAGTTTTGGTTCATGATGAACGCTTGCCTAAACATCGTTGGAAACTTGGACGTGTGGAAGAAGTTCTGGAAGGACGTGATGGCCGTGTCAGATCATGTATGATCAAAATTGCTGGGGGACAAAGACTAAAGCGTCCAATCCAGTTACTTTCACCATTAGAATTGTGAACCCTATAGGTGGTTCACGGCGGGCAGTTTGTTGAGAATTGTTTTTTAGTTTTAATTTAATAATGTTGTTATTATGACTTCTTTTTGTTGTAACAGTGCACTAATTTGCTGTGACATGTACTATTGTTGTACTTCTTTGCGGTTGGTAAAAATGGCTGATAATGCGTTAGCAACCAAATTCGTTGTCGGCCTCGATTTTCTTCAACTCGTGTTCAGGCTAGAGTTAAAAAACAACGTAGATGTAGCTATGGTTACTTGCCTTGCAAGTATTTTTTTGCTTTTGCTACTTGAAAGTGTGTACTATGTGTGAACTTAACATTTTCCCGTAAGTCTTAAAAAAAACCCGGAGAAACACCCAAAAACCAACTCTTTCCCTGAATTATTTCCTTCTTAATCTTTAACTATAAGAGGGAGGGAGTGGGGAGCGATGGAGGAGGTTGTTGACAAAAAGCCGAGACTTGTGTTGCATCATTAATTTGCGAACGGGCGGCCCCCCCCCCCAAGATGATAACAAATTAAAGTTCGTTATAGTTACATTAATAAGCTACGACAGCGTATTTTTTACAAATTTCTTTTTTTATTTCTGTCAGAAAACTGAAGCACACATAAAAAAAATAATCCAGTAACTGAGCCTACGGCTGATACTTCACTTTTATGTTCGACTCCCACCCTAATGCAAATCGACCAGGAATCTAGCTCCTGGCTTCAATGCCGTGCTTCTCCAGTCCCGCCATCTTTGTTTACAAAAGTGGAGACATCTCGACCTTTTTTTTGGACGCCATTTAAGTTCCAGCCGTGCCCAAAGGCTCGAAACATGAACACTTCCAGCAAGATTGTAACGATCAAAATTAGTTAGTGTAGCTCAAACCCAGAATTGGTACTTAGCCGCGCTAAAAGGGCGTAATTAATCACTTATTACAGAATGCTCAGCATAATTAGGTGTTAAACTATATTCGGTTAGGGCGCGTCAGGGGGTAGCAACTCTTTTGGTACAGTCGTATCTTCAATATGGAATCACGAGCTGGGGTGGAACTTATCATACTAACTTGGAACCATTAATTACTCTACAAAAAAAAAAATTATTAAAGCTTTGGGCTCCCATAAATACACGACACCATCTGCACCTCTATTAAAATTGTACAACATATTATCCCTTAGGCAACTACGTTGAGAAAACCTTGGTTGTATACAAAAAAAACTGTTGATCACACAGCTGTTGTTTTTTTTTAATACTAGAGCTTACAGTCAGCTCCACATTTTGTTACCGAAAGCCAGACGGGAAATTCTACATAAAAGTTTTCTACATCAGGCCCCAAAGATTTACAATGCCTACCATTTCACTTTAAAACCATCCAGTCAGCTCATTGTTTCAAATCGAAGGTACGCGAATGGATTGTTGGGCTTGCCGACCTTGAATCCTTGTTTAAATGTTTAATACCCTTATTGTTATTGTATATCTATCGAACGTTACAATGGCCCTCCTCAAGGTACAATGGCGGAGGATGTAGACGCATTGCTGAGAGATTTGCTTTTGGCCCAGGTATTAGTTTCATCGAACATTAATACCGGTATTGTAGATGATGAAGTGTTTGAAGTTGTTATGAGAGAGGCAGATAAGCGGGGTATAACAGTGGAAGCGGTTAAAAAGTATGGCGTCCGATCGTCTTCAGACTTTGTCGAAGAGGATCTAGAGCAACATGGCGGACAACAATGTGATGCAGTTTCACCAAGAAGGCAAGAAGTAAATAAAGTAGAGGGGCGTACTGAGGCTGTCCGGACGGTCCAGAGGCTTTTTTCTACTGCACTCCAGCGAGAAAGTAGCGATCCAGTCCGTAGTAGAGTGCATGAAGAGGTGAAAGAAGAAGTGTACAGGCAAAACAGCAACCGTAAGTTGGTAGCACTGAAGAAACAGTATGGAGGTGGGCTCTTGTCAGCTGATATGACGAAATCGTTGGTCCTGTTATGTGGTGATCGAGGACGGCGGTATTCGCTAACAGAAATTTATCTGTCTGTAGAAGAAATTGTAGGTAAGGGACAGATTGATGCGTTGGGAGCAATGCGTTCTATAACTGCTTTTGAAGTAGTGCTGGCATCACCAGCAGCGAAAAGAAAGCTGTATGATGCGAGACTTGTGATCAATGGATACCCTGTCGAGATCTTTGATCTACACAATCAACCGGTTCAAGCAAGGCTCCACTGGTTGCCACATAGCGTTTCACAAGCAGATGTGGCAGCAGCGTTTCACGACTTTGGGACTTTGGAATCGCATGTGTTTGAGCGCCTTACAGTGAGAGGCACTGAAGTCTGTGATACTACAGTCAGGTTGGTCACGTTCAAGTTGAAACCATTTCGGACAATCGAAGATGTACCTAATGTTTGTGTTGTCCGTGGTGTGCCGGCGCTAGTGGTTGTACCAGATCGCGCGCCTGAGTGCCTAAAATGCAGGAAACGTGGGCACTTCCGGCGTGCCTGCACGAGCGTTTACTGCGTATCCTGCTCGACGTATTATGATCCACAGAACCTGTGTAGCCACCTGCGTGCGACGCAAGCAGAAGTGGCGAGAGAAGTCATTGGCGTGGATGTTCGGCCGGTCCCAGTACAAGAATTACGACAGCGCCAGAGAGCAGTTAGTCAACACAAAGAAATGAAGTCTCCCAAGGTTGCACAGTCTAGCAGTGTGCAGCTGGAGCCGATGTCCTTGTCAGAATTTCCCCCTCTCAATGATCAAGCGATGCGAGTGCCTGAAGTTGTGTTAGAAGCGCAGGTCGGTGATTTGGAGGCGTCACAAGCTCAAAGTAATTCAGGCGAAGGTGATTCACCTCCAGCACGGAAGAAAAAGCGTAGCAACCGCTCACGCTCAAAGGCCAGTGAGAAGATAAAAGAAGCTACTGTGGTAAGTGGTGCGGTTTCGCAGCAAGTGGTGTGCGAGGATACTGCTCAGCAAATTCTGCCGTGCGAGGATGTCATGTGTCTGGCGGTAGGTCATGAAGTTGTTGAGGATAGAATTGAAGTTGTGCAAGGAGATGTCATAGATTTAAGCCCACAAATTGATGAGCATAATTATTGTGGAGATCCTCGCGACAGGGAACAGTGTAGTATAGTTCCTGCGGTGTCAGATTTTTGTTTTGGTGAGCAAAGTGATAGCTGTGACATGGATGCGATCCATGATAGTTGTAATAGTGCACAAGTGCACGGAAATGTTGCAGTGTTTGATGACAATGTAGATGTGTTTCAAAGGATGGGTGAACAAGTGGAAGAGGGGAAGGGAGTAGGCTAATCCTTGTGTTGGTTAGGTTAGAAAATTTTCGGTCTAACATTCTGCCAGTTTACACCATATTCGATTGCCTCCTGGAATGTCAGGGGTATTAGGGGCAGAATTCCAGATATAGAAGAGCTGCTCCAGAGGGTTCATGTTTTAGGTGTTCAAGAAACCAATCAGCAAAATTTTACGAATGCTGCGGCTTTTCAGTCGGATTTCATTTCTAGTGGGAAGGGAGTTGGTGTGTTTATTAAATGGGCTGTCCCATATGTGTTGTGTCCCATTCTTGAGGAGTATGCGGGTCTAGAGGCTTGTGCTGTGAGGATCTTTATGCTAAAGCAGTGGGTGTCTATTGCTGTAGTGCATGCGAAAACTGCACGAACAGTTGATGAGTGGGAATCCTGGTTTAAGCAGTTCCCGCGCCCACTCATAGTGTGTGGGGACTTTAATGCCCATCACTATGATTGGGGGTCTGTCCGTGTTGACACACGGGGTCGGTGTTTGAGCAAAGCACTTGAGCGGAGTGATCTTCTTATTGTTCATGATGGGACACCAACGTTCTTGCGTTGGTACGGGGGTATTGCTCAAGAATCTGTTCTTGATTTTTTCCTGTGTTCATCTGGTATTGAAAAGTACTTCCAGTCTTGTGTTTCCGATGATCAACGGGGCAGTGATCATTTCCCTGTGGTTCTATTGCCCCGCGGAGACTGTGGTCCCCCCCGACAGCAGTTGAGGTCGAAACCACGTGTTTCCAATGGCATTGTGGATGAGTGGATTGCAGTGAATGGGATTGCTGTAAGTCCGCGCAAGAGGGAGTTTAAAGCTGCGACGAAATCGAAAGCTCAGCCAGCTTGGTGGACAACTCTGTGTACGCTGGCAGTTCGGGACAGGAGACGAGCGTACAGGCGCTGGAAGCGACATCCTAGTGATGCTTCCTGGTTTGAGTACCAGGGGACGTCTAAGGAGTCTGCCTATATTATTCGTGAGGAGCGAGACCGGTACCCTGACAGGGTATGTGGTCAGGTCTGCTCGGCTGCATCCCTTACCAAAGCCTGGCAAGTTGTGAATGGGAGTTCACATCGTCTATCTCAAATGTGGGTCCATGATCCGAGTGAACAATCTACCACTGTTCTGAGAGGAGAGGCGATGGCTGACGCCTTCTGTGAGAGATTTGCGAGTGTGTACGCACTGCCAATTGGCCTGCGACCTCCTGTTCCTTTGCGGAGCATGGTCGAGAACTCTCCTGTGGATCTTCCGTGGGAAGAGGCGGAGTTTTCTTCAGCTTTGGCCAAGTGTAAAGATAGCAGTGCTGCGGGGATTGATGGTATTTCGTATAGAGCTCTCCGAGGCCTGCGGCAGTCAGCCATTACGGATGGTGTCGCACTCCTCAGGTCCATATTTTCAGGAAGTCAGATCCCTCCGGCCTGGTTGTTCACCATAATTGTACCTGTTCATAAACCGGGGTCTGTCCGGTCTCAAGTGACCAACTATAGACCGATCTCACTGTTGTCGAATTTTCGCAAAGTTTATGAACGGATGATTGTGAGGAGACTGGAATCTCATCTTGAATATTATGACTGCATTGCCCCATCTCAATTTGGATATCGAGCAGGGCGTAGTGCTCAGGATGCGATAATGTACCTTTTGTCCGGTATCTATGAGTCGTGGATCCAGGGGCTGACAGTGGTTGCAGTGTTTCTGGATATAAAGGCTGCTTATGATACTGTCGAAGTCGAGTGGGTTCGTTACAGCCTGGTGAACATGGGAGTTGGCCGGCGACTGGTTAATGCGATCTGTGCTCTTTTGGGAGTTCGCCAGTATGCCACGAGAGTGAGTGGTTTTTGGTCTGCTTCAGCGAGTTCCAGTAGAGGACTCCCTCAAGGGAGCTGCCTTAGTCCTCTTCTGTTCGCTGTTGCTATCAATGACATTTTGGTTGAAGTTGGTGTTGCAAACAACATTGTCTGCTATGCAGACGATGTGGCGCTGTGGTTTGCTGGCACAGATCCTGAGGCTTGTTGCAGGAGTGCAGAGGATGCTGTTGAGCGCATCTCTTCGCTCCTTGCCATCAGAGGTCTTCTCCTTGCTCATGCAAAAACGGAACTCGTTATTTTTAGCAGATCTAGAGTAAGGCGTACGACTCCTCTCTCTATTTGTGTTGGGGGCACAGTGATCGAGCAGGCATCGGGCGTCCGTTACCTTGGAGTGTATCTGGATGAGCGGCTGGAATGGACTCAGCACACAGCGACTCTGCGTGAGCGGATACGGTCGAGGACTTCTGTTCTCAAACGCCTTTCGAGGATTAAGGGCATGAAGCGTGGCCCACTTCTTGCGGTCTTCAGGGTTTTCGTTCGAGCAGTCCTTGATTTCCATCTGCCCTTTCTGTGTCATATGCAAAGGCACATCAAGACTCTGCAGACAGCTATCAATGAATGTCTTCGCGTGGTCACAGGATGTTTTGTGACGACATCTGTTCAGGCTCTATGGGTGGAGGCCTGCGAACCTCCTTTGCATGTCAGAGCTGCTGAGCTACTATGCTTGTTGGGGCTACGGAGCATTTGCAGGGGCCCGAATGACAGTGTTGGCCGGATTATCAGAGATTATGGTGTCCTGCGCCCAGCAGCTCTAGTTGCTCTGGGTCCTCTAGGATGTGCGGCCCATTGGCTTCAGAAAGTGTCCTCGGTTGAGCCTCTGCGAGTCGCACGGGTTGTCCCATTTAGCCCATGGGTTTGGTGCTCTCAGTTAGGTGACGTTTTCCTGGCTTCCAATACTAACTGTGAAATATTTTGTGATGCGTCATTTCATTGGAACTTGCATTCAGGTGGTATTGGTGTTGTCATCCCCTCCCTCAAAGTGTTTTACAGTAGAAAACTGCAGGGAGTGTCCTCTAGCACTATGGCTGAGTTGTGTGCTGTTTCTGTCGCCTTGGACCTGGCCCTGGATGCAGGTTTGACGTCCTTCACTGTTTTCACTGACTCGCAGCCGACGCTGAATACTCTGCGCCATGCTGTACTGTCTCTCGACCTCAGTGAACCAATTGTTTATGAGATCTGCCATAAACTTCATGTTGCATCTTGTATCGGGGTGGTGCGTCTCCTATGGATCAGAGGGCATAGTGGTGTCAGTGGCAACGATCTGGCGGATGGACTTGCGAGGGAGGCCTGTCACAAGCATGCAGATGTTATATTCCCAGTTTCCCTCCCAGTGCTGAAGCGTCCTGCTTTGCAAGCGTGGTTTTTGAAGGAATGGAATGGTGAATGGAATGGAGCCATTACTGGCCGCACTTTGTACCGCTTCCACCCCGAATGCTTTAAGGTTTCCCCCCTTGATAATCTCCCGTTATGGCAGTGCACAACGATCTCTCGTCTTCGCACTGGTCACTCCCTTCTCCGTGCCCACCAGCACAGGATGGGCTGGGTTGATTCTCCGGACTGCTTAGCATGTAGACAGCCTCAGACCCCACAACATCTCTTGTTTGAGTGTAGGGGTCTTCATTTACACAGGCAGAAATATGCAACTATTAGAATGGCCCATGATTTAGAAGAACTTCTCTCTCTCAGTGCTGGCATAGGAGTGTGCCGGCGTCTCCGCGCAGTGGCACGGTTTGTTAAAGAGACCGGGATACGAGTATGAGCCTGCTTCTTTCTTCATCCTGTTATGTTATTACTATTCTTGTCACGTTGTTCCTGTTGTTTCTGCTTTGTTGCTGTTGTGATGATTAGGCGGTAGGGTGTAGTGTGTTGTATTTTCGGGATTAATTTTTGTGGGGACGCGTGGCTTTGGGCCGAGGTCCCTCGACAATAAAACTCAAACTCAAACTCACCTTCATCTTACCCGGGATACGAGTGTAAGCCTGCCCCCTTCTTCCTCCATCCTGTTATGCTGTTATGCTGCTGTTGTTATGTTGTTGCTTTCTTGTTACGCTGTTCATGTTCTTCTGAGCATTTTCTAGTTTTTGGCTTGTTGGAGTTGTGATATGCGGTAGTGTGTAGTAAGTTGTATTTGCTGGATTAGTTTTTGTAGGGACGCATGGCTTTGGGCCGAGGTTCCTGGCAATAAAACTCAAACTCAAACTCAAACTCGAACGCTCTTCCACTTTCTGTCTTTCCCCGTACATGATCTGTCTGTATGAATAGTTGCCATGTAGCCTGAGTAGTTGCTGTAATGTTGCATTACTTTTGTGTGGGGGTATGTGGCTTTGGGACGAGGCTCCCGAATAAACAAATTCATTCATTCGAATGCTCGACTTGTGTAGATATGTACTTTACTTACTTTTTTGTTTGTATTTTAATCTGACATACTTTCATATTATTTTAAGCAGAATCTGTTGCCAGCTATTGATATTTTAATTATTTTCCTCGTGCTGGCGTCCTACACTACATGTCTGGCTGTCCGGCTGCGAACCGCGTTCATTACGTCACTTCCCTCAACATGGCCGCCTCCTGTGGTTGCCTGTAGTCTGAACCGGAAATACCCTTATAACCCAGAAACATGCGTATTCGACCTTCTTGTTCCTACCAAGCACCCTTCGTTTTTTGAGTCTAAAGCTGGTTTCGAGTGGCGCTAACTAAAAACGACTAAATGCAACATACTACACAGTTATCAGCTTGGGCAGGTGTTGCTACGCAACCAAAATTTGCACACTGAGCCGGAAATTGCTCTAGCAACTTGGTAAGTGCTTTGCTTTTGCCGGTTCGTCTGCCTCGGGGCTCTTTTTTCGACCATTAGTTTTCATCAAATAAGCTTAGCGCATGCGTAATAGCGGCCATAAACGCGGTTTGCAGGTCTTTTGCCTTCGCGGATCCGTGGCTAATGACGATTTGCTGCTTTTCCTTTCCTTATACTTTTCAGTCTAGCGTTGTATTTATGCTTGGTTGGCTTCCAACCTTCACCGCCAAAATTAGCTTTTCATTCTGTGGTGGCGCTGGTTTACTGCCTTGTAATAAATAACAACGGGAGGAGGCGAAGCAGAGATTAGAATGAAACCGCCGTAGCATCTTTTATTTATTTTATATATTTTACTGTACTAAGTAATTAAAGGTACGTTCCTCCCAACGCCATTTTTGTCGATCCACCACATCAAGAATAGCCCAAAAGGTCTATTTACTTACCGTTAGTCAATCCCTTGCTAAAAATACGTTTTAAAATGTGGTGTCTAGGAGATTTTCTGTTGAATATAGGGAACTATATTTACCACATCCTGCATTTATATGTTCCTTTGCGCACTTATGAACCTTGGACGTTTCATATTTGTGTGCATGTGCTAACCTTTAACCGTTTGCTAATAATTACCATGAGATCAAAAATTTAAAAGACTAATGCGGTAAAAATTATAAAGTGTGATGTTAAAATCTATATATATAATTACACAAAATCCGCAAGGCAGCCAGCAGCAGCAGCAAGCAGGACATACGAAGCAGTCATCTGCATCTGCAGCGCAGCGAGCAGGACATACGATGCCATCTACCGACGGAACGGCAAATTACAAGAATATCAGCCAAGGGCCGCTGAGATAGTAGCTGTGCCCAGAACGCAACGTCCAGCAGCGCGAACATACGATGCCATCTACCGACCGAACGGCAACTTAATGAGGGGGGGGGGGGAGTGAGACGACGCGGAATGAGCGAGCGACTCCGCTAGTACGAAAATCATTCTGGTTTGTGACGATACAATCTTTAACTTGATGCTGTTTCGTATACTATCTCAGTTGGCCTTGTATTCTTACGCCGAGTCCCGTGAAACGGTGCGATAGTAACATGCGCGTATGGTGATCTGCGCGTGGCTGTTATAAGGCAGGCCGGAAAGACTAGAGTTTTTTCGAACTTCAAACATTAATATTTACGTTATAAAGAATATATTTTTCTTATACAGTTTAGTTGCGATAGCCTGTCAATCTACAACAGGAAAAAAAATAACGGAAAGGAGATTACTTGTAGGCGGCGACAAGTGGTAGGTGGTGCCTTCTCTTGGCAACCAGCCGCGAATTTGTTAACTGACGAGAATGTCTTAAAACTTGGTTTCCAAGTCGGTCAACGGATGGCGCCACTTCACAACCCTGCCACTCCACTATTTATGTAGTTTTTTTTTTAAAGGAGGATTGTGGAAAGTAAATCCGGTGTGCACTTGGTTTGAAATCCGGATTTAATCCATGCAGATCCGGAACAAATCCGAATTTAAATCAGAGTTGGAAAAAAAATCCACAAATTCTAGAAATATAATGCGGGTAAAGTAATAACGGCGTTCACTTACACTCACTACGTTGCCATGACTACTCAGGGACGTACTGACGTTCGGAAAAACGAGACGTTTTTCAAATGACGTATTGCACGACGGGAGGAGGGCAGTGTTTTCGGACAAAATCGAACTAGTTTACATTAAGAATTATTCCAAATTGTCCCCTCTCCATCGGTAGCCAAGGGGAGGTTCGACGTTATTTTCTAGGGGAATTGCAAAAGTTGTGATAAATGTGACGGGGAGGAGATTAAAAAGGGTAAAATTTGAATGACGTTATTTGTGTACAGTCCCATATTTGCACTCTGACGTGTTTGAAGTGGTTGTACCATAATGAGGGACCAAAATGTACCAAAATGTACCAAAATGTAAAAAGAACAAGTTTTTCTTACTTGTTAGGGTCAGCGTTTTCAATGTCTTGCACCAGCTTCGAGATATGCATGGCGGCCTCCAAGTTTTTGGCCACTTTGTGCAGCAACGCTGTCGTGGAACTGGTCTTGAAGAGACCAAGGGTACGGCGTTTCAGGCCGTGAGACAGACACGCTTCTACGGCGGCTGCAACAAACAAACAAACAAACAAACAAAAATATTAAGAAAATAAACGTCATTATCGTATTTTAGTTAAAAGCATTTTATGTGGAATATGTGTCATCGGGAATTTATAAAATACCACAGGCGCGAGTACCACGAAAAATAAATACCTGGGTTATCATAAGCCCCCGCATCACCTTCTTTTTGTTCAACAAATTGAGAAGTTTTGTTTTCTTTCCGCAAACTATTACCACGCTCGACATACACCGAAAAGACCTCACCAGACCTTTCTGCTGCAGCAATTATACAGACCAAAGCTTTAATCACTAATGATTGGTCACCGACAAACAAACCACAGAGCTTGACAGTATATCTCACTTAGAGCAAGCTGTTTGATTGCATAGAGTTGTGCCCATATTAGGAAAATGACGTCACTTTCGCGAATATTCTGACTTTTACGGAAACACGAAGTTGTGTATAGTCAGGATACGATAACTTGGTGGATCAGCGGCATAAAAATGAGGTTTAGGCCTACTTATCCGAAATACCAACACCCAAACAAACGAAATTGCACATTGAGTGACGAAATGCGATAGGGACTAACATCACTGTGTGCAAAACACAGGAACACATCGCAAACTCTAAACATAGTAAAATCCTAATGGTGAAAACATCATAAACAAACATCGAAGACATCATAAACATCGATGGGGCTAGTGTCCTCAAAATATTATGTTAAACATTGATTGTAAATCTGATGTCGAATTTAGTAAGAATCTTTTTGAAGAAAGAAAGCCAAAATTTTTACACCGAAATGCAACTCGTGCTTTTATGGAATCTATAATTTGTTCGTTTTAGCATTGGTCAGCTCCTTTCAAGCAAATTTCCTTCCATCTTCGGTCACGAGAAATGAAATTAAATCTGGTAATGAGTTTTATTCTTAAACACGCAAATTATTCATTTCGTAAAACCACTCGGGATATATTATGACTGAAAATAAAAATAATAAAAAATCAGCGACTCCCCCCACCCCCATCAAATTGTGGTTAATGCTCGTTTTTTTAAACTTGCCTTCCAGTTCGGTAGATATGCTGCTCCGTTGGTTTTATAATGCCGCCCAGACGCTAAAAGCAGCTTACATTGCTACCTTGGGCTGGTTGGCTCGCTCCTAAAGCAAAGCAGGCACACCACTATATAACTAAAGGCAGTCTGGATCTCTTGTTAAAACTCGAACGGTGAAGTTGAAGAGAGGGAGGGTGGCTCTAGTTTCGTGTCTAAGTGCACCAGTTATCAATGCCTGCAGGTAGGATTTTCAACAGGGCTATTGCAGGTTTTTTTTGTTTTTTTTTTCGTAAAAAGCTTTATAATCTAACATCTAATTAAATGTACAAAATACGACTTCGCCGTTTAGAAAAAGTCATTAGAGCTCATATCCTTATGGAACTCTGCACAGCTGTGAAAGCGCACAAATAAAAACGGATTAGAGCTCACTCGAACGAAACAAACTATGATTTGAACTCCAATTCCAGGGAACAAACATTGCATTTATCTTCACGGAACACTTTGTATTCAGTAAACAACCGAAAAATCTGTTCGGTTGTCCGTATATTGCGCGTAGGCTAATTTCTTTCTGTATAGAGCAGTGACACGACGTAGTATTATTGTATATAACTCTATGCTGGAGCCTTAATGGGTTAGCTGTAAGGGGCACTGAAGAGAGAAACAGAAGGGCGTCATACTGAAGCCGATGCTGTGAAGAGTGATTTCTTAGACCTAAAACGCGCGATTTTTGTTGTTGGAGAAAACAACGTTATTTTAAGCCTAAGAAACCCGCTCTTCCGTTGTTTTTCCCTCTATTTTTATGTAGTGCACCTTGTAGTTATGCCCTCCAAAACCCATACTGGTGCCAATATGGCAGCAAATGTCACTGCTCTATAGATGTAGAAGTTCTTCATCAGTCATACAAACAAAACGATTGCCAATTTATATTTCGTTATTTTTTTCAGTTTGTTGTAGGAAATTTACATGACTGCTTCTTTAATTACTCGAACAACTCCTCCAAAGACAATTTACAAGACGCCATTGCTACGCCACATCAACAATTATTACGAGATTCAGATTCAGATTTAATCATAAACTTAGACTTAAACTAAACTTAATCCAGACAACCAAATAAATATTTCAGAAAACCAAAAACGAAGCACCCTGTACATTAACAAACTTGCTGTACCCCCGGCGTAACACGCGCCGGTCTAGCCGGTTCCCGCAAACCTAAGCGAAATACTTTCATTCATTTCGCTCATTTGGCATGTTGCTCTCTAGATCCAGTAAGCCATCGTTGTTTGGCCGGTAGCAGTGGGTTTTTATCATGCTCAAGCACTGTTGGCCACCCCAAAATGGCGGAGTTCAATTTAAGAAACGTGCCTTTTTCCATCGGTGGAGCCGTTGTTTCGCTTTTAAAAAAAAATAATCAATACAATATATCTAATTCTATGCCATGCATTAACACATCAACCGCCTCTCTAAACCTTTTAGTTGTCGCTCATGAATTGGTTTTACCTGTCGGGCATTTTTTTTTTTTCATAAAACTCACGAAACCACTTTTAAAGCTCGGTTGTACTAATTTTTGACCAAAATTTGGAAACTCTCGGGTTGAAGCCCAGGTAGGTAATATTATTTCATTTTTATTTTGCTACCATGGACATGTATAAAATGGGCGAGCATTTTTCTTCTTAGTCGGTCTCTTATCCGCCATTTTTTACCGAGCACGTTCAGGTTTTGACCCGATATTTTTTAGCGGTCTTATCTTTCCATTCACTCTCCTCCTTTGTTAGGTGCTGTCAGGAGTTTCGATATCGGCTTTTCTACTAACCCTTTTTATTTCTTCGTGCAGAACGTGCTTCGGCCATTGTATATCTATACTCTTTCAACCTAACTTCCGCTGTTTCGTTGCTAATGGAGAGAGCTTTTTTTTTCTCTCCCCAGGCGGCAACTCTGCCCGACCATAGAAATAGACTGAACTAAATGCCGTCTCGCTTTCTTCTTCAGGCGCCATATTTTTTTTTGTATTATTGGTCAAAAGTTGCGGCGCGTTTCGAGTGTCGTTTTGTTGGAAGGAGTCTAGCTTCGATTTGTTTTAGTTCTATAATAAATCCTTCCACCCATTCGTTGAGAAGACGCGGGGAAAGCAGCGTGACGCAGTGACATAGAACTAAAGCCTCTCGCTTCAGGTGGAGGATTACAATCTCATAAATTGTGTCTGACGCCATGACAGTGCACAAAAAGAAAATCTGCTGTTGTGGAGAAATCCAGTTTTTCCACAGCGATTGTGCAGTCGAGATTTTTAGGAGTGTTGTGTAGTAAATAACATCCATCCCAAAACCAAACCTGTATAAGAGGAACCACCATTGAAGGTGGTGATATCATTCAACCAGGGAAAGAACGCCAAGGTTAATCCCTATATTAGCCAAGTTAACCATCATCTCACGTGCATTCCTTTATTGTTACTCAATCAAACGGTAACTTAAATGACTGATTATTTTGTCCTTCGTTGCAGTTCAGCTTTTTAGTTCATCCAGGCTATTATAATGAACCTAAGGACCATGGTTGATTCCCAAACCATTGTTGCTTGAAATTTTTGGTTGCAACATAGAAAAGAAACGAAATTTAAATTCCTGGTTGGGAATTTCAGAACCCTCCACGCATTTATCCAGACCCCTACAAACCTAAACCATCGGAAGTGCAATGTTCAGGGCATCATGCATGTTTTCCAATTTTTCGCTAGCCATGAGCAATAAGTTTGTGGGATTTAACATGGGGAAAATGTCACTAACTACTGACTAACAAAAACAACGTTATTGATGCATCTTTCTCTCTATGAATGGTGGACACTCATCCTTTAACTTTTAGTTTTTCTTTATCACTGCCCTTCCTCTTACATTTTCCACAATTTCAAAGATTTCTGGCCGCATTGGGATTTATCCTTAACAGACAAAATATGTTTTAGTTGCTTGCAGTTAACAAACACATGTTTCCTATAAGAGAGGCCGGAAAAATTTATTAAGGGGTCCTGGCCCGTAGCCAAAAAAAAGGTCAAAGGGTTTTAGCGAGCGTTAACCGCAGCCAGTCATCTGCCCGACGCAGCCCTATGGTCGGTAGCCGCACACCCCAAAACAATGCTGCAGACTTACATATACAAAAGAAGCATGAAACAAAGAAACAAACCGACCACTAAATCAACAACTAATCACCAGCCGACTTCGTCATCAGTAATCAATCCTTTAACCATCGGATGTCTACAATAGGATGAATCGGCTACTTGGATACACACTAGCGTGTGTCTAGATACGGTGGGTGAAACATCACAATATTAAACCTTAAAGAGGGTATTTTGGGCTTTTGTTGACGGAGAATGATGCTATAGGGAGAGGTCAAGACAGGCCTAAAAAAAACATCGAAAGGTGAAAGGCTGCTACACTGTTCTGTATTGCTTTCTCTCCTCTTTAATTCTTTCCCTCCCTCCTGACCGTGGGGGTCAGGCCCATTGAATAACTCACGCTCAACTCTAAGAAGCTGAATGAGATGGGGTGAAGAGGAAGTAGGGATTTATTGCATGTTTCCACATTCTTTCTATTCCCCATTCGTAGATTTGTGTTCAGTAATCAATAAAGTTACGAGAGTTTGACACTCCAAAATTACCAAATACCAAAATTAATTGGACGTCATTACTCAGACATTAATCGTTAATGAGCAGTTTTCTCCAAAACGAGAGCAACAACATGAGGTTAATTTCTTATTCCTTGATTAGGGATACTGTTGTGCTTTAAATTCTGGCTCTTGGGGTCATATTTGTCCTCAATGTCTGGACCTTCGAAAATTTAAGAGATCACGTGACCTAGGGACTCCCGGCCCCCACAATTGGATTTGGGATTAAAGACGAAATCTATACATCAAACTGTAAGAAAAGGTCACTTGTATCGGAATCTCTACAATATCTTACCATTTCGCTTCATGGCGGGTAAACCAGAGTTCTGATGCCGATTTAATGAAAAACTGCGTCTGTATGTCCTTTAAATCTTAGAAAACAACACAACCTTTATGATCTACATTATTAAAACCGTACGCAAGCTAGGACTATGACATCAGCAGTAAGACGGCTGCTGCTACACTGTTTTGTATTGCTTTCTCTCCTCTTTAATTCTTTCCCTCCCTCCTGACCGTGGGGGTCAGGCCCATTGAATAACTCACGCTCAACTTTAAGAAACTGAATGAGATGGGATGAGGAGGAAGTATGGATTTATTGCATGGTTTCCACATTCTTTCTATTGCCCATTCGTATATTTGCGTTCGGTAATCAATAAAGTTACGAAATGTTGTTCCTCAAATACCAAAATTAATTAGGCGTCATTACTCACACATTAAGCGTTATTGAGCAGAAATTGATTGTGAATGAATGCATAATTAAACGACTGTAACCACAAAACGACAAAATGCACGTCCCAGCTGAGCTAATAACGGTTGACGACCACTGATGGATCTAGAGACACGCTAGTGTCTCGCCAAGTTAGGCAACAATCATGACATCAACTCAATTGTCTAGGACGTAAACCATTGTAGCGCGGCGCCATAGCGTAAGTGTCTTATGTCCTGAAGCATGGTTGGGCATATTTCAGGTACTTGGGGGAAAATTATAATGCGGCACAAAAGTTTAAACTGTGGTAAAATAGAGATCAATGATCCACCTGACAAAAATTAACCTAGTACCTAGTAATTAGCAATGTTCTAATTTTCATTTAACTTTCGAACTATTAGTCGGTGCGATTAACTTGGCGAATGTTTTGGTGTGTTGATATCACTCCTTTGAAGGGCCGAGCCATTCTTACTTGGCGGTCCCTTTTACCATGTTTGGTTTTTGATACGATAATTCAAAAACATAAAAAAAACATATGATTCTTCGTAGCTTTTTACAAAATTTGTGGTGATAATGGCAGTTTCGTGACCTTGGCCGTAATAATGAATCTTTATTCACGGTAAAACAAAGACGAACATTTACATGGTAACTCTTTTTACAGCTTTTTTATGTTGGTTTCGTTTCGTTCTTTTTTTTTTTGGCTTTCGTTCTCTTTTATTTTGCTTTCGTTCCTTGTTATACTGTGCGCAACACAGAATGGAACGAAAGCAATTTAAAAGGGAAAGAAAGCAAAAAAAAAAAAAGGAACGAAACCAACTTAAAAAAGCTATAAATCAATAGGGTGTCGAGAACCTTTTCGTTGTACTGAAGCGAAGCGTTTATTAATCACACAATAAATTAAAGTTACATGAACATTTATTAAACAAAAATTAATGTTGAAACAATACATTGGGCACAGTCAGTTGTTTGCGAGTGCATTGGAAACAGCGTTGTAGCTCATCTTTTCGAATGCTCATCGCATCTTGTTTCTTTGTCCATTTGCTTTCGCAGGGCTTCGCTAGATGGTGTTGTTCCTCAACAACATACCCAATTTTTCAAAAATGCACAAACTACCTCTGGGTCTACCTCTATATCAATGTGCAAAATATGGTTTTAATTGATGCAGCTATTATTGCTGATCGCATTCGAATGTATACATTAACAGAGTTCCGCTGTTATTTTTTATAGTTAAGTGGCTTGTTACCTTCTTATTAGCTTAGTAAGGACTCTCTGTGTGAAAACAATCTCCACCAATTGTTAATTAAGTTTACATAAATAAACCGAGTGACGAAAAACTGCAGGCCCGCCATCTTTAGTCAGCGGAAAAACCGCCTTCAAGGGCCGATGAGTCCAATGCTTCAGTAGTGACGTCATATTTAGGGATCAGGAAACCAATCGCACGTTTAGGGACAACTTCGATGAACCGTGACGATGGACTGCTCAGTTGTTTGGCGAGTTTGTAAATTTCTCTTTGTTCGTAAAATACCGTTTGTAATCGAGCTGCGTGTTTTCCCAAACTTGAATCGCCGAGTTTCTCAGCGCCTTTAGGTTATCATATCTTAAAAAGCAGCTTAGAACGGATTAGGGTTAATCTCCTGGCGAGCTTCAAGGGTGGCTTAAACGCTTTCACTGGACGAACTCTGATGGAGAACTGGAAAACCAATTTACGAAGAAGACGAAGAAAATTGTTCCAACAAGCATGTTTCTAGCTGACAAAATTAGTTGGCTGTCGGCCAGAAAAAACCTAAATTTGCCACAAACTCGAGAAATAATACGTCGTGGAAGTTATTACGCACAATATCGCCCGCCTGGAATTGGGCTACGGAAGAAAAGTTTGTAATTTCTCACCAAAACGTTCAACACCCAATCGAAAATGAGATTCTTTTGGGAAAACCATTTTGGTACAGTAATGGGTGGTGATTGTAAGAATTACCGAATCATCCACCGCGGGACCCCGTCAAATTTAGAGCGATACACTCTCTTCGTTAAGAGAGGAGCGTATATTCATACAGAAAGCAAACCCCAGCAAGCGTCGTATTAGGAGGGCACGAGCTTTGAGGGCAAATGGGAAGAAACGCATGTTGTTACTACGAAACCGGAACTTCGGCGTTCCAACACCTGACAAGACCGAGGGGTTCGACAAAGACAAAAAAAGTGTACGAGATTTGTAAATCTGTAAATCTTCCAACGGATTTAAGGATATTTACGGATTTACTGGGATTTAAAGATTTACAAAAGATTTAAGTAAGATTTAATGATTTACATGGATTTGCAGATTTACAGATTTACATCAATTTTTGCAGATTTACACAGATTTACATATTTGAAGATTTACATGAAGATTTGCAGATTTACTGAGATTTAAAGATTTAAGTAAGATTTAATGATTTACATGAGAATTTTTCAAAATTTACACGGAATTAGAGAAGATTTAAAGATTTACATAAAATTTTGGAGATTTACACAGATTTAAAGATTTACATGAAGGTTTGCAGATTTACCGGGATTTAAAGATTTAAGTAAGATATAATGATTTACATGATATTTTTTCAAGATTTACACGGATTTAGAGAAGATTTAAAGATTTACACAAAATTTTGGAGATTTACAAAGATTTACAGATTTAAAGATTTACACGAAGATTTGCAGGATTTAAAGATTTAAGTAAGATTTACGCCAGATTTACGTGATTTACAAGATTTGTACAAGATTTAAGGATTTGAATGGTTTACACAAGATTTAGATGGTTTACACATGATTTACACGATTTATAACGGATTTATAAATCCTAAATCTTAGGTGTATGAAATTTATAGCTTTGTCCAACCCCTCGGACAAGACACACTACAACCCAGGACAACATATGGTAAACTGCGTCCGAACCAGTGGCCATCTTGTTCCGGTATCATATAAGTTTTGTGTGTGTATAGAAAATAATTGTTGTTTGTCCCAATAAGCCACCGTACGTTGTGATGACGTAGCTTAAAAATGGCCGACAAACAACAATGAGGAGAGGGAGGGAGAGCGAATTTCGTAGGGGGGGGGGGTTTCTTCAGAGTTTTTTGCATAATGCGTTTTCATTGGCTCAATTTGCTGCCTCCACTGACGTCACAATGCAGCGCGACAGCTTACGCACATGCGCACAAGCCTAACCAGACGGGAGCCAATGACGTAACACGAAATATTGGTGGGGGAAAACGACCAACCTTCCTGTATACTATCGTTCCACTCGACCTTGGAATTCGTGTGAAGGTAAATTAAAATTGTATTAGCTAACATTAAATTGCCATATGCGGTTTTCAAAAATACCACCAATTGTTTAGGCAGTTTGCGACAGCGAAATGCGTATTTGCCGGCGTCTTTGAACCCGAATGTGGGCCGGATTAAGCTACGATTTCCAGCACCCTGTTGTCTGTGCTTGAGGTCCTTGTCAAGCAGCGAGCGCTATTTGTGCTAGTAACCCTTCTGCGACATTACGTTGCAACCATTGCGACTGTAAGAGACCCGCTGGTCAACCCCCACTGTTAGTAATCACGTAAATTCTGAGAGATTCTTAGGCATATACCCGTTCATTCCAAGATATTATCCTCTCTATGGGGTGGGGGTGGGGGTGGGAAGGGGCATAGACGAGTATACTCTTTACGCACCCAAGTTGTTTGATTGTTTGAAACGTCTGTATGGCTCTTTCAACCCTTTCAAAAGTAGGGTCGTCCTCACTTCCACTGTCAACATAACGGAGCGGGATCCTGATGCACGCAACATTTTTACCCATCGATTTTAACGTTGTATACATCTTCTGGCCCAGTGGCAAATCGTCGCAAGGAGAGCAGCGGTACACCACACAAATACTGGAGGCTCCGAAGATTAAACTGGGTTCGAGGGACGAATGCTGCAGCTACATCAGGGTTCAGACAAAAACCTGAAAACCTGTAGACCCTGGAAATCTCTGGGAAAGTGAAAATAGAGCCAAAATCTCAGGGAAATTTCAGGGAAAACAAGAAATTTTTTGTAAATTAGGGAAAAGACAGGGAAAATTGAATAAATGCCTTTGAATGTGATCTATACGTCCATTGAATTAGTAGATCTGAAACAAAATCCTGGGCTAGTAGCAAATATTTTAATTTGCGCCTAAATATTTTCTAGTATTTTGGATATAACCAAATCTTAGGCTAGTAGTCTACTACCAATATCTGTGGTGAAAATGCGTTTAGTTCCGTCTGGACTAGTCTCTAAGCTAAACATCTAAACACCAGGAAAGTGCTATTGAATGCACCTGGAAATATCAAGGAAATTGAAAATTAAAAAAATTGTCTGAACCTATACATTAGATTTCAGGGCAGACAACAACTGGGAAATATTCAGTAAATATTACCTTACGAAAACTCAAAAAGAAATAAAAAAAAACCGCCAATATAATCTAACGGCGGTCACAATGTTATTTCTTGTGAGCCTTTGGCTTTCCCGTCCTTATAATCTAACGGCATGTAGTGCCCCGGGGGGAATGGTTGGAGTGGGGGGAGGGGAATCGTCCACCTTGGTAAAGTCAAACGACTGTTTTTGTTCTTCAGTTACTTTTTGATCAAACAAATTCCAATCCTTTTAGGATACCTGTTGTTACGTAATACACCCTTTAGGTAGTAGCAAAGTCCATTTACGTGGACCTTCTTCCTCCTCCAGGGAAAAGAACAGCGATGAAGGTGGGCGAACAAACAAAAGGATTGTGACGTAAACTTGAGTGTCTGCCGCGGACAAAGAGCCGTCGACGGTTAATTACCGCCCAACTCTGGTCAATTAGAAACTCAAGCTTTCTCCCTGTTGCTGCATCGTTCGTGGCAGTCGTGGAATTAACACGAGCCAAAAAATAAATTAGAGAGACGCTAGAGTGCACGTTTGCGGAGGATGGGTCGTTATAATTAAACGGAAACCAGAGAAATTTACTTGTCTGTGGGCAGAATGAAGAATTTTTCTTTTTTTGGTTTGTCGGTTGTAATCTCGTTATGGTTTTTCTGATTTTGCTAACCACATGTTGTGAAGAGCCCCACTGAGATAAGCTTTAGCTCATATGTCACACTGAACGAGCTTTGTCGACAGATGTCGCTTTTACGGGGATTTCCAGCGGTTTAATCTGGTAAGGTTCGGATTCTTTTACATTTGTTATGTCCAGGATATTTCCAGGTCGCTGGTGTTTTAAAAGTAATTTACAAGAAAAGACACACATTCCCTGATACTACTATAAAAAGAAAACTATCCCCAATACAAAAGTCCTAAATTTTAGGGCTTCGGTAACTTCGGGTTTTTAGCAGTTTTCAAGAGCTTTCAAAAGTGGTAATTTTGACACACGCCAGTGTGTCGCGCCAAGTTAGACAACAAACAATCACATCAGTTCAATTGTCGAGGTTGTAAACCATTTGCAGCGGACGCCATAGCGTCAGTGTCTAAGGGCTGGTTTACGCAACGACAAATTTCTCGCTTACTAACTTTCACTTAGTTACTACTAAAAATGCTGGCTGCTTCTCGACTTTACCGAAGAATGTCGCTTTCAAGTTGTCTGTACCATGGCAACAACGCGGACGCAAATCTCCTCCTCGTGCCTCGCGACACAACGTACGAAGCGTGCAACATGACAGCGTCGATTTATGACAACTAGAAAACAATTTTTACTGCAGTACAAGAAGACGGGCAGATTTCTGAATGTCGGTATTCGATGATTTGTCTTCGATTCGACGACCCCGAAATGGACGCCATGTTGAATTATGAATTCTCGCTGCGAGCAGCTCTATATTCTGCCGTCGTCTGATCACTGCGAGAAGCTGTTTTTTTTTAGCGAGAATAGCACATTTTGGAATAGTGTGAAATGGCAACAATGCTGTAGCAATGTTTAAAATGACTGTTGCACTTTGTTTTTTATCCGTGTTGTTATTTATAATACATTTAATTTGTTGCCTATTACCAGGTCGCCGCTCTGGTGGTCTGCATTGGGCACCAAACGGCCAGCTGAGGCCTTAAAAACGAGCAGGATTAACACACTCTGGCTTAGTTTGCACATATCCTTGTATCTATTATCTAAGTTTGTATTAACATAATAAATAGTTGCATCTTTTAATAATATGGTGGTATTATTCGATGTAGTTTTTGGCCTTTCAAAGTATGCCTTTGCTTAGAGAATACTAACACAAATAAAAAGATACGTCACATTCGTTGCGGAGCTGGCATCTGAGGCCCGTAGGCAAATAACTTTTTTAGACGGACCACCGGACCTGTGGCGCCATTCGGATCTCAGGCGTCATTCGGGTCACGTTTTTGGACGGCTACATATCGGTTGCCCGGACAAGTTTTTGCGAGCGGGTTTCTGATGTTATGCAATTAGCCACAGCGAGCGCGACAGAGCGAGCGAGGCAGGAAATTAGGAAATATACGGAAAATTAAAAAGTATCATTTTCTTGGGATCTGGTATGGTCCGTGTAAAAAAAGGTTATATGCGGCCCGTCGTTAAGCTAGC
Source organism: Lithobius niger (assembly GCA_023313725.1). NCBI lineage: Eukaryota > Metazoa > Arthropoda > Chilopoda > Lithobiomorpha > Lithobiidae > Lithobius > Lithobius niger. The sequence goes on from JAHWFP010147492.1 coordinate 27,572, forward strand.
TGTAGGTACGAACAATGGCATCTTTAGACAAAGCGATGCTGTGACAGCGAATTTCTTAAAGGCACCCTTTTCACCTTTTCAGCTCTAAGATGCAGCACCGTAAAATCTTCGAGCAATATAAAGAAAATAGCGGCATATTATAAAAAGAAAGGAACACTTACTTCGCAGCAGCGCCACGAATTTCCATAACTAAAACGAGATTACGTCACTCACATCAGCCTATTGGCTGACGGAGAATCTGGAACGTGGATGCTGTGTTTAGAGTATGGGCAACGCTATCAAAATGGTGAAGAGGCGCATTTAAGCTTTTGTCCAATTCCTTAAACTGCAAAACATTATTAAAGTTGTAATCGGAAAAGAAAAGATTCCCCTTCCTGGAAACTGCAGCAACTGCCGACAAATAAAAAAAAACCGCGTAATTTAAACATAACAAATTAGCCCTCACAGCCTTGGCTTCAGTAAAAGACACTATTCTTTTTATCAACAACACCTTACAGCCCAAAGAGTGGCACCAGCATAGAGTTATATACAATAACGTGGCGTTATTGTCACTGCTATGTAACAGAGGTACCAAAACTGATGTTTTCTTTCCCAATATGGCGCTGTTCAAGTTGCCACACTTATTTTTGTACTCTTATCGTAAATGGCGTGGTTCCTTCCCTTGGCTGTGAAAGGCTATTATCACTACCAAGGTTTGTTACGGAAAATAATTATATACTTTCTCTTACAGAGCCAAACGAGGATCGCAGTTCTACCTTATTTTGTCCTCCAACGTGCGAAAATCTTCCTTTGAAAGGGAAACAATCCTTCAGCTAACCCTCATGTAATCATACGGCCTACTCTATTCACGTTGCCAAGGAGAGATCAGATTTCACGTTAATCTTCTGAAGCCTTAATAGCAAGATTAATTCCTCCTCGATTGAGCCTGGAGAACAAACAATCGAGATTAATCCCCCTCCCCCCACAATTCATCTCTCGCGGCGCTATTAATAGCTACGCATGCAGACTACGAAGCCATATGGCGACATGTTTACTACGCCAAAACAAGCAAACTTGAGTAGATTAGCTGATCAGGCTGTTGTGTACTGCACGTTGCAAAACGTAACGCAGAATACTCTTGGGGGGAACGGCAGTTTTTCAGGTGGTGGCTGGTTCTAGAAGTTAGACCTAAGAAATTAGGCCTCACAGCCTTGGCTTCAGTAAAAGACACCATTTTTTTTTTTTTTTACCAACAATGCCTTACAGCCTAAAGAATGGCTCCAGCATAGAGTGTAAGGTTTGGCCGTATCTCCATTCGAACACCTAATGACAGTTATTAAGTAATTAGCAGCAATTATGGGTCATTACCCCGTTCGACAAGTAAGAACTTTTGGAAACATTTGCCAGCCTTGAACACCGTAAGAATCAACAACTTTCCACGTGGACTGACGTTCCATTCTTTGCAACTTGTAACTTGGCTTTTGGCGGGAAGCTTGCTATAAAATGGAAAGAACGTTTTACCGCCAGAGACACTCGCAAAAGGTAGCTACAAGCGGCAGAGATGCTCTTTGTCGTTTTGTAGGACAAATTCAAGTTGATCGATGTCACGTTGTAAATAATTCTTGTTGTAAATTTTGCTGAAGGAGACGAAGTAAATTGGATCATTTTGTTTGCAAGCGTGAGTCGACCCATTGAATTTATAAGAGTTATATACGTGGCGTTATTGTCACTGCTACGTAGCAGAGGCACCAAAACTGATGCTTTCTTCCCCAATATGGCGCTGTTCAAGTTGCCACTTATTTTTGTACTCTTATCGTAAATGGCGTGGTTCCTTCCCTTGGCTGGGAAAGGCTATCACTACCAAGGTTTGTTACGGTAACTGCATACATTCCGGGAACGATTTTGCTTGGCGGTTAGGGTGTGGAGACGCGGGTGGAGTTTGCACCAGTCTAGTCTTCGGTCAGTCAGCAAAATTAAACATTTTTTCCCCTTATATGAATAGAACTGAAGCGACGAGTTTTAGTTTATACATTTTTCCTGGCTGGAAAACTAATTAATATTTGGTGCCTATAGCTTACAGCTCGTCTAAAGATGGGTGAATTTACTGTATAATAATACTAAAATAACGTGGCTTTTTTTTTTTGTTGGCCTTGACTTACTATCACCTCCCCCCTCGGCGTACTCCACATTCTAACATTAAAAAAATCACTTACCTCTTTTCTAATTGTCTGGTGTTCACTAATTACAATACAGACTTTTTAATACAACGTTGCTTACCCGATTATGTCTCCTTCCATGTCCCCTTCCCCAATGTTTATGAGAAAGACTCGTCAAGTTTAAGTGTTTTAATTACAGGAAAATATTCTTTTAGAAATTTATTATCTGGCACTAAGTGGTTATGTACAGGTGGTGTATGTGTAGGGATGACAAGCGTTTCAAGATTAATTCGTACCCTAGTGTATTTTTCTCGAAACAAGATTTGGACCTTGTCCAAGTCGGTGGTGTGGCCTGTTGCGTATTTGTCAGGCGACTTGCCTGTTGAAAGGCACTAAAGAATTGGATTCGACTTTTAATTTGAAGTTTGATTTATGGGATGCCATACGTTACTAGAGGTTTTGAAGGGATTGTTCTACATAATTATGTAGCAGTACAGGTTGGCTCCGTGCAGGGAATTCGATAAACAGTATTGTGGAAAACATGTCGTATGGTGTGTTATTGTTTTTACTTACATGGTGCATTGTCAGCTGCTTAATATTACGGTGGCTGTTTAAAACAAGTCAGATGTTATTGATGTTAAGTTTCTTCTTAAGGACTTCAGAGATGCCTTTGAAGTAAGGCAGAGCAATGAAACTCGCAGGGGGGGGGGGCGGTCGGGGGGGCAAAGCTTTTGAAATTAATTTGTTAACGTACCCGAGTGGGAACCCATTCTCAACATATTTTTGCAGGATGTATTGAAATTCATGCTGCAATAAGTCAGCATTACTGGTATGTGAGACAGCACGTTTAACTTCACTTAGTAACTACATTACTTTTGTAGTGGGCATCAACATAGGAGTTGTAATGCAGGGCGCGATTCGACTGCATACTTTTTCTGAAGTGTGTGAATTCGATTAGGCTATTATGGTTAATAATGACGTTTACATCTAAAAATGGAATGGCATTGTGTTTAGAGGACTCCATAGTGTAAGTGAGTGATTTAGTGATGCTGTTGAGAAAATCGAGGATTAATAACCTAAGTTGTGTTGGTAGAAGTGCTAAACTATACTGCTGCCAACCTGTACTGCTGAGCCAACCTGTACTGCTACATATGTAGAACAACCCCTTCAAAACCTCAAAGAACGTATGGCATCCCATAAATCAAACTTCAAATTAAAAGTCGAATCCAATTCTTTAGTGCAACACTGCCTTTCAACAGGCAAGTCGCCTGACAAATACGCAACAGGCCACACCCCCGACTTGGACAAGGTCCAAATCTTGTTTCGAGAAAAATACACTAGAGCACGAATTAATCTTGAAACGCTTGTCATCCATACACATACACCACCTGTACATAACCACTTAGTGCCAGATAATAAATTTCTAAAAGAATATTTTCCTGTAATTAAAACACTTAAACTCGACTCTTTTGCCAGGCATATTGTAAAACCCACATAACGAATGCATCACACTTTTGAAACACGTGACGCCGATTTGCATACACCTTTCCTTGCGACGTGGCATCCCAACGGAGCAGGTGTGTCGTTGCTTTTCGGCTGCCATTTCTGCCTCTTTTGAGGGGAGAAATTGGAGGTTTTTATCCGTTTTAAATGACTGTTTTATGCTTTTAATATAGGTTAACTTAGTGGCTTTTGCCATGCTTTAATTTTATTGCCAACCTGAAGACGAAAATTGTTAATTTTCGAAACGTTGTTTGTATTTTTATGTAGCACTGCTTGGTTTGCCTTCACATAATCTGTCACCGTGCTTTTTACTCCATTGTTCTTTGTACGAGAATAGCACATTTTAAAAATAGTGTGAAATTACAACAACGTTGTAGCAATGTTTAAAATTACTGTTGCATATTGTTCTTATCCGTGTTGTTATTTATAACATATTTAATTTATGTGTTGACGCATTTATTTAGTATAAACTGGAAACTAGTGATAAATAAATAACGGTTAACTAGCAAATAGCGTTGGCGAGCGAGAAGGCTCGTTAAGTAAACATGCCGCCATAATGCCAAATGGCATTCAAACATCTGTTCGGACTCAACCCTATACTTTAACAGCAGGGATTTTTTTGGTTTGGTTTGGAATTCCTCAAAAGTCACGGAAATTCCAAACTCTGCCAATAGTTTTAATACTAAGTTCTTCAATAGTTGTTCTTAATTAATAAAAAACCGGAAAACACACAATGGAGCCAACTTTGTGAACACGAAGGATGACAAGTGAGCAGCAATCATGACGAAGAAATTCAAAAGCCACCGTTGAGTCCGGGAAAATTGACCCCGGATGTTTGGAGCAGGCCACTATATACTGAACACTATCAAGACGGCTGCAAACTTGCAAAACGAAAATAACGCAAAATTGCTTAGCCTCCACCAAATTCTCCATACTAAAACTCACTACGTGCGTCACATGTCGTGTACTTGCGCAGCGTAAGTGTAATGTGTATGCCTTACATCCAAAGTTATTCTATCATCGTGACTGGGTTCCCACCAAAGAATGAATTTCCCTGAGTGTTTCAGGTTTTCCAGCGTAGATGAAGTCATTTTCCAGGCTATTTACCGTAATTTCAGGAAGGAATTTTTTTTTCACCCTTTTTATCAGTTTTGTGTTTAAAAGGCTGAATCTTTTAGATGGGAAATATATACATTATTTAAAATCTTAAATTTTTGCCCGAGTTTTCCAGGTTTTTTTTGTAAAAAATCAGAGAATCCCCCGAGTTCTCCCCAAGTTTCAAACATAGTTTAAATTCCCCGAGTTTTCCACGTTGGTGGGAACGCTGCATGAATCTCGATCCAACGGCGGTTTAAAAAATATACATTTGAATGTTTTCAAGAACATATTTCAAGTCACGGCTCATTTTCCACACAATTGGGAAACTGTCGATGCGAAATGCTGTTTTTTTTTTTTTAAATAGTCCAGAGGATGATGCGAGCTCCAGGACTAGCATGAAGATTCCAGGCACAATCAGATTGAAAACAGCTTTCAACGCAGCAAGACCCCCACCGCTGGGCCCATTGGCCTTTGTGAATCTGCACCAAGACTGGACCCAACTGTTTCCTGGCATTATTCGTAATTACCTCTGCGACAATGCTGAACAATATTGTACCTTGCAAACAATGCTAAATTATTTGTAAACAATAATGAACAAAATATAAGCTTTGTATTTTAGCCTCGCGGCTGCTGCCGGAAACATGGCAACGATCGTGGAATAGTTAATACGGATCCAGTTCCTATTCTGGTAAAAACGACCTTAATTTAGACCCCCTTTTGGCTTATTACTTTGAAATTCATATCAAAACTATTAATTCTTTATCCAACCGACACCCAAGTGCCTTCGACGAGCTAGCCCAATCCATCAGTGAAATAAAAACTAACCCGCAGAAGAGGGGATTGCAGTACATAGGTTAAAGAGGGGATCGCAGTACATTGGGATTGGTTCTCCTCGATGCTGCGTCGAGTGATGATAGGGTGCAGCAAGGAAATCATCTACACTTCACCTAAAAAAAGCATAATAAATGCTTACTTTTTGAGGTGGGGAGGATGAGAATAAATTTAAATGGGGGGGGGGGGGTTGCAGTTCAGATAAGCGGGTTGGATATCGCTACGAAACTTCGTTACTTAGCACCCACTAGTGGCGATTACGTGTAAATTGACTTTTTTGCAAGTCTGTTGTTGCAGTTAAGTTAGATTAGGTTAGGTTAGGCGACTTAAATCAACTTTGCTGAACTGTTTACGAAAAAAGATTATGCTTCCGAGGGTGTTGTGCGGGTGTGTGGGTCATTGAAAATTTGGAAGTGACATGTTCAATTCCCCCTACCGGCCCGCCGAGCCCCGTGACCAGTCCCGAATATGTACTACTAATTTTGTTTCTTTAACCATGTTCTCTATATATTATTCCTTCCAAGAATCTGAGTCCCTGTTGTACCGAACACGTGTACGTCCGAGAAATCAGCCAGGAGGGAGTATGGAAAGCAAAACCAACCGAACAACGGTTCGTTTCAAATATTATTCGGTAAGTAACTCACCGCAGAGCGAAGTGATGGAACTGCTCTCTTCGTGTACGAATTTCCTGGTTACGGCTTCCTCCATTATCTGCTTCACCTGGGAAAAGAGAGAAATGGACCGTGATTCAATAACGGAATTCAAAGAAGGAAATTGAACGCTATTCACGCAACGTTAATTCCACCTCATCTTCGTTCTTCCACGCACGAACGAAAATTGCTCATACAACTGAAAATAGACGGGTAAAACTGTCAACAAAATGGGATGTTGATGTTTTGAAACCCTGACACGATCCTTCCATTGCTGCAATTAGCATTTTCCAAAGCGCGGGAGGGGTGATGGGGGTGCACGCAAGGAAATAATCGAGGGTCCGCAATGACTAAAAAACTAGCTGATCAAGGTTGTAACCTAAATAAATTTATTTGGGAAAAATGTGAGGGTCCTAGTGCTTCGTAAATTTGGGGCCTCCTGTCTCCTGCGGTGCAAAGGCTGGCCCCCCCCCCCCCCCCTTGCATCCCCGCCCGTAACTGCGTAACTGGCTCCTCCATAAATCATGCACAGTGGACTCAAAGCCAACTGAGACAGTAGCTGCGTTTCTCGCTCCTCTCCAGGCCGGTCAGCTCGCTGCGTTTCTGATATTAGTTACTGACAGACACGCTTGGAGTCCTCCAATACTGTACGGCACGAGAGCCCACGGCAATTTGCATCTGGGCTAAGTGAATACTCAAGAAGCCCTCAGTATGCGCCAGATCTCGCAATTTAGGGCTCCCGCGCACTGGGCAGCTAGGTCGCGCGGGCAGTGGTCGTCGCGGCTAAAAAAACATGGCGACGTGCCGCGCAGCCACGTCCGTTTTTCATTCATAATTGTCGATCACGTGGCGAAAAATGAACACGGAGCAGGATGGTCGCCCTGTGGTCGCCTGGACGCCACCCGAGATCTTAGTGGTCGTCGTGACTGCCTGGCCGTTGCGGCCAAGTGCGTGTTGCTACATACGCCGTAAGCATTCTCGTTGGCCGCATCGATCTAGTCGCCATGTGCGCAGGGGCCCTTAATCGTTATTCTTATTTTCCGAGACTTTATGTCCAACTTGATTCACACTCATCTTCACCAAGTTAAGATATTAGATCTTTTAAAAACTCGATCTCACAATATCTTGCGAATTTTCGACAGCTTTAGCAAGTTTGGTGGTATAACTGCTTTTCATCTGTCTTCCTTGGGCACTAAGAACACAAAACGAAGACGTAGTTGGAGACGGAGAACGGACTGAAACTTAGTGCCCGAGGAAGACAGATGAGAAGCAGTACCACCAAACTTGCTAAAAATGTCGAAAATTCGCAAGATATTGTGAGATCGAGTTTTTAAAAGATCTAATATCTTAACTTGGTGAAGATGAGTGTAAATCAAGTTGACATAAAGTCTCGGAAAATATTGTAATTTTTCACCGTAAAGAACTCCATCATCGTTATTCTTCTTTATTCTTCCTCTGTTTAGGGCACCCGCGCACACGGCGACCAGGTCTTCGCTGCGGCCAACGAGAATGCTTACGGTATATGTAGCAATACGCACTTGGCCGCAACGACCAGGCAGTCGCGGCGTCCAGGCGACCACAGGGCGACCATCCTACTCCGTGTTCATTTTTCACCACGTGACTGCGAATTATTAATGAAAAACGGACGTAGCCGCGTGGCACGTCGCCGTGTTTTTTGGCCGTGACGACCACTGGCCGCGCGACCTGGTTGCCCAGTACGTGGAAGCCTTAAAGTTTATCAGGCAGCTGAGTAAACTACGAATTTTCCCGCATAATTTTCTTCAGATACCAATCCCCTTCGGGTTTAACGCCCTACGGCACTAGACGACTCCTTGCGTTTCAGTCACTTCCTACAAATACCGGAAGAACCCAAAGCTGACCGGCCTGGAGTGGAGCGAGGAATGCAGCTGCGATCTCAGTTGGCCTTGAGTGAACTAGCCGTATTGCTTGGGTTGCTCGCTTAACTGGCGTCGTGCCTGGCCACAGTTATGATCCAGCAAAATGTGTGTTTTATCACAATTTTTGCCTGCAGAAACTTACAGGGTCAATAGTTAGCCCCCCCCCCCCAAAAAAAAAAACTTGTTAAGGATTCCCGCCAAGATTTTCGTCTGTTTGAAGTATATCAAACGTCAAGTTCTATTGTCAAATTAATTCCACCGAATAATAATTCGAATGGAAAATGAAAAGCTAAAAATTGCTTACTGCGCAATTTCCAAGTATTTCATTGAACGTTTGAATTCTTGGTCCAGTGGGATTAATTTGGCGAAAGAATGTGCGCAATGCGGCGAGGAGGTATAAGTTGAAAACAACGCACCCCGCCCACGCTTGTCACTTTAAATCAAACCCTAATTTTCGGGCGTAAAGGTTGCTCTTCATCAAAGGCACTAAAATAAAACATAAAATGTAATTAAAAACCACATAATATGACAGGCAAAACAAGCGGCAGACCATCTTATTATGCACGTAGCGTATCTTGAGTCCTGCAGGTATTTTATGAGCGGCTACATCTTCCTGGAGGGAACGGCTTTAATCGACGGCCGCCATTGTTTTTGTAACCATCTAGGATATCAACAAGGCACTCTGCTACCAAAAACGTAGAATCGATTATCTGTATTCGTTCTGGGGCGAACTCAACATAGGCCGTGGACACTATAACGTCAACACACTGGGTGCCATGTTGGTACAAGTTGGTTACGAAATATTTCTGGGTAGGTTTTCATATGATTGATTTCAACTTTGCGTAAATGGGTACGAGTTTGTAAGATTCATGACTCTTGACACATGCAATAAAATAAGATTCAATTTTTTTTTTCATAATTAAGTCAGGGCCTTGAATGAATCCCTTGCAAAGTCTTACATTAGAAAACTGAAAATTTAAGTCTTGAAAAACCTTGAAGTTTGGAATTTTCGTTACCTGAGCTTGGAAACGGTCTAGAATTTTGTGAGTGTAATTTGTTGAACAGAAATAGTTTGTCAACCGGTGTCACTTGTCCTGAGAACAGTGTTCACTGAGTTGGAATGAGACAGAAAGACAGAGGTGCAGTGCAGTGCAAGCAATTTTGCCAGAAGGGGCAGCTGGGTAAGTGCTGTTCCACTTGCTATTAAGTTACTGTATTTCTCCTTGAACCACTGGTGGAAGGGAGGGTGGACATAATGTCCACTATTGTTGGCTTCCTATACTGTAAACTAAGAACAATGGTGCTAACAATGACAGCTGACAAAATATTGGAATTGAAGGTAATTTTGATATAGTGTAAAGTGCAAAAGCCTTGAAATTGCTTAAAAATTAGCCTTGAAGAGCCTTGAAAATGGTACGAACCCTGTAAAGTGAAACCCTTCCACACGAACCACTACAACTGTCCCGTTTACACAGTCGGCAGTGACCGCATTCGACAATCCCTTTAATATCTCCATGTTGCTTAATTCCAGTCCGTTATATATTATTCCCTAACTTTATGCTTGCAGCAGACGCCTGTCACATTGGAGGTTTCGCTAAATATATGGAACGGCGGCGGCGTGGTACCTCCTCCCCCCCCCCCCCTCACATAATTTTCCGCCTGGTCATTTTGAGCTTCAAATGGCACAACATAAAGCGCATCTCTAACGGTACGAGTAATATGCGCGATTCACGAAGATGCTGAGCTTTTGTAGTAGAGCAGACCAATTTTTTTTTAGATTCGAGAGGCGACTATTGTGATCGCGACTATTGTGATCTTCTTTCTTGAGAGCACATGACAATGATTCCCCGAGTTTTGGTTCGTGTGGTAGTTTATTCCACCCCAAAGCATTCGTCGGTGCAGGCACTTTTGTTTTTGGGAGGAATGGAATACATTGGTATTGTGTTTGATTCTATACGTATTGGGGGAAAAAAAACCGTGCTGCAGACTTCACACATTCTGTTGCCAACCAACAGAATATATATCTATACCATTTATAGATTAGAAAACAAAAACTAACTAGTTTGATGCTTAAGGTATAGGTTCAACTGATACGAAGTCAAAATAACAAAGGAAAAAAAAAAACTCTCCTGTCAGGCTTCAGATACTCCAGTTGCTGCTGTACTGTTTAGTCCACGTGAAACCTTACTGCTGCATTCAAATGTTTTTACCATTTTTACTTTTGCACACAATACATCAGCTAATGATTGGTGCATATACTTGGCTAAACGATATCGCTGCATTTTTTTTTTAAAAACTAATCGTCTTAGTGGGATTACCACAGCTGTACAGGTAAGTTATGGTTCGTGAGAATACATGAAAACCTGGAAATGTCCTGGAAAGTAATAATGAAATTCCATGCCTGGAAAAGTGCAGGAAAATCTTAAAAAATTATATATGTATCATTACTGAGGTGAAGAACGGGCATGAGACGACGTGACTGAAGAACAATGAACAATTAAGCAAAGAAAGTAGTCGAGTGTTAACCATAAATTGTTTTCCTTTCTTTGGGCTTGAACGTTTTGAAATTTTGACTCTGTTTTTTAAATTTTAACGTGTATAATGCCCTAATGGAGAAGTGATCACTGGTAATGTGTCACTACCAAATATCCAATATCCCAAAATGGGAGGGTATTGTTTGTTTTTTTTTTTTCACTCTCGGCAGTAAATTTTATGAACGGGTAATAGGCAGTCAAGACTGCTAAATTTAAATGTGATATTTTTTAGGACCCTCACAAAAGTTTGTAACAGCCAGTTTTTGAGCCCCGACCGTCTGGCCGCGCGGCTGTAACACTCGTAATGCTATTTCCAAAATGGCCGTCCAAGTATTTTCTACACAAACGAATTTAAAGGGCAATTACATCCGGTTTGACATGCATGTTTGACTTTTGGATCACTTACACAATAACTAAACACAAGAATTGCCGTAAGAATACGTTACTTACGTCCGATATAACAATTTAATTACTGCATCACCAAAACACGACACGGAGGTCGCCACTGTTTTTCCTGGAACGCGTAGAAATTAATGCCGACAGACGGATCTCTTCGATTTCGACTCGCAGCCAATTGAGATAGCTGTATTCACTGTGAGGAGCTCAAACGTCTGACGACCTTAGCTGGCCACTACACTGCCGGCCAGGTAAGGCCATCAGACGCTTGAGCTCCTCACAGTCAATACAGCTATCTCAATTGGCTGCGAGTCGAAATCGAAAAGTGACATCTGTCGGCATTAATTTCTGAGCGTTCCAGCAAAACAATGGCGATCTCCGTGTCTTGTTTTGGTGATGCAGTAATTAAATTGTTATATCGGACGTAAGTAACGTATTCTTACGGCAATTCTTGTGTTTAGTTATTATGTAAGTGATCCAAAAGTCAAACATGCATGAAAATTGTTTGTAATTGCCCTTTAATTGGAGAACTAGGAATTAACCTGGATACCCACTTCATTCAAAACAATATCAGACAGAAATGTCGAAACCGAGCTCTTCCCGGCAGCCAAAGGAGAAGCTTAACGGAGAAGCCAGCCTCGGTGTTGCCGGGGGCCGCTTCTTGCCTTGCCACTCTCAACGTTAAAACGCTTCGCACGTCTTCGTCAGCCAAACGTCAATCAAATATCCAACCAGACGTAACCAACTCCACTCGTCAGACGCGCCTTTTTTCGTCGCCCAAACTCGGGGCTTATTACAAACCGGTCCTTTTGGGCAGCGAGTCGCAATATGACATGTCAAGCCTTTTGGACAGCGGCTCGGCATGTCACATTGCCACTTCTGGCAGGAAAGGATTCTCTATTTATTTTCCAAGCTATCATAATTTGACAAGCCTATAATGTGTCACGGTCCTGACAAAACATGGAAATTATGGAAAAAGTAAAGATCTCTTGGCAATTTCAGGGAAAAAATGGATGTTTTCGAAAATCAGGAAACATCCAGTGAAATAAGAATTGCCAAAATGCCTCGTACAATGTTGACGTGTTAAAGGTACATCCCTCCCGGTTGCTTTTCTTAAATGTTTCAGTTTTGCAACATTTCTTTCAGACTCGTGTAAATGTTGCAAAGGCACTCATTTTGCTACTTTTCCCCTCGCGAGAAAGTTTTGCAACATTCACTCTACTCTATGCAAATGTTGCAAAGGCTACTTCGCTCAGGATGCTCGAATAGAGTGAGAAGGTATGTCCTTTAAAAAAAGATTTTAAATTGCGCAAGTTTGGCAAGGATGAATATGTTTACGATACGAAAGTGACTCAAAATATTCAACCGTGAAGACCTCTCTTGTCGCTGTTTCGGGTCGGACGTATATGAATCGCACTATTATTTTTTTTAATGTTATATGTATGAGAGACATAAAGGATAGGGGTGATTGTCGTCTTGTATGGAAGTATTTGGTTGGCTTTTTTTTTCATTTGATATCATTTAACCCGCCCACGGCACTGTAAATGGGGTTTATTGAAAACATCGAACTATAACGTTACAGTGTGACAGTTTTATAGGTAACGTTACAGTGTTTTTTTTTTTTTGCTTGTTTCTTTTTATTTAACCAAGGTTTTCCACACAGCAGATCACGATTTACTATTAAAGAAGCCATCCTTAAATGCATTAGGAAACTAATACGGAACTAGCAAAATACTGACGATAACTAGCAAGAAACAAACATAAAACTAGCAAAATATATTAGCGTTAAACTAGCAAGAAACTAACAAAATATTAACTCTAAACTAGCAAGAACATAACAAAATAGAAAAAATTATCACAAAACGAGCAAGAAACTAGTACGAAACTAGCAAAATTTTACTATGAAACTTAACAGTAACTAACACGAAACTAGCAAAACAGCAGCACAAAACTGGCAAGAAACTAACACGAAACTAGCAAATATTAACGCGAAACAGCAGGAAACTAACACGCAACTAGCAAAATATCAACACATAACAAGAGAGAAAGTAGCAATATATTGATGACAACTGGCAAGAAACTAACACGAAACTAGCAAAATATTAACACAAAATTCGCAAGAAACTACCACGAAACTAGCAAAATATTAACGCAA
>JAHWFP010147496.1:0-18084 GCA_023313725.1 Lithobius niger
ACCTTTGGACAAGAGAAGTTTGATCCTGAAACTTTTGGACAAGAGAAATTTGACCCTGAAACCTTCGGACAAGAATAGTGGATGTTGCAACTTTCGGACAAGATGAATTTGATGTTGAAACCTTCAAACCAGAAAGATTTAAGTTGCAAGCTTCAGACAAATAGTTGTAGCTACAAAGGGGAGAGCAACTGGTGTCTGTAAAACCAAAAAAATCTGTTATTTATTGACTCACTGAATGAAAGAACCTTTATGTACACCGTTCAAAATAAAGTTGCGGACATTATAAATTGGCACAAAATGGAGGTGTGGTGGAGGTTAGAATATTTTGGATCTTCGGTGAGGAAGGTCGGTTTTTTTCCTATGGTTTGGTTTATTCGAAAATTTGGAAGTCACGCTTTAAATTCCTCCGCCCCTTCCGCAGACATAAATAATGAGTGGTCCCTAAGAACGGACTTTAACAGTCCTTTTCTTATCAACTATAACTAATTCCTCATCTATTTCCTGCTAAGCTCCATCTTGAGTTCCTTCCCCTTCCTTCTCTCATTTCCAAGACAGACTGTTTCCCTCCCTTGCTATTAATAATAATTCCATCAACCATGATGTATTCCGTGGTGGATTAATCTGCTCAATCGTCGCCCATATTTCACGTGCCATGTCGCACGTGTCTTTGACGTAACGTTTATCACACCCAACTTGCTTGCCCACTCTAATGGACGGTTGGAGGAGAAATTGTAAGTGGCGACACATACTGTTAAAATATGACATGGCCGAACCAGTATTAGGACAGAAATTGTTAAGATGCAATATTAAACTAAGGTTCTAGATACACACTAATGTGTTCCGTCAAGTCGACCATTTAGAAACAAAATGGCGGTACAATCGTCACCAATACGCAATATCGGCACCGTCCTTATGTAAGCCTCAGCATGAACTTCCATGTTAAACAGCAAACTTTGAAACCTTAGAGTTCCCTCAATATTGACATAAACGTACGAAATTCGGTATTCTGGGTCGTGTCATAATTATTTCACTGCATTAAGTGTTTTAGTGACAACAATCGAACCGTTTGGCGTCCACAGCATGGCCATTTCTTGTTGTTGTTGTTGTTAATGTAGGGACTCTTTTCCCACACGTACAGATCAACCAATGAATCGATTTTTTTGCGTTTATAGCGTAAAACGTAGGTATTAACACCAGGGCCTTTTTAACGCTACTTTAATGTGACTACAATATTCTTGTTGTTATTGTTCTTCTTGTTGGGTAAATTTTGTTTTCACCTAGATATCAAACCAGTTAGCCGATTTTCAACTTTTATAGCTTAAAACAGGTAATAACAAGGACCAGGGCATTTTGAATGATATTTTATTGTGATTGATTTGTCTCAAAAAGCGCTTATCTCAATTTTTCATATCACGATTTTCTCATATCAAAATTCTAGTTATTTAATTTACTTGAAATATCTCCAAGGGGGAAAAAAACCCAAATATTAGTATTTAAAAACGCTTAAATGTATAAAATACGGATGTAAATCTTTAAAAAAAAACCTAATGCTTTAAAGGAACATATACAAGAAAGACATGTAAGCCATCAGCGTAGCACGTGTAAAAGAATCTACAGCATCCCCCCAAAAAAGCTAGAACTTCTCTTACACGTAGTGCGACGCTGATGACTTACATGTCTTTTTTTTGTAGCTGTTCCTTTAGAGCATTAAGTTTTTTTTAAGCTTCCATCCGATCCGTATTTTATATGCTTAAGCTGTTTTTTTGTTTTAATACTAATTCATTTTATTTGTCGAGAATGCAGTAATTCATAAAATGCTCGTAGTTCTTTAGTTGCAATGTTGTGACGAATCCGTGTTTTCCTAGATGTTATAAATGCTGGGCCATAGAAATTGAACGTGTCATCTGTTTTGCTTCCGATTCTGCCACCAGTCGCGCTGCGAGCACACTGTAAAAAGAAGTGCTCTATAGTTGGTTCCACATTATGTTTTCAGAAAACTGACTGGATGACGACTCGTTTCCTTGCCCTAAGAGTGCAAAAACATGTGGATATCACACTTGTAGACTCAACATAGTTACTGTTAAGAGTTTACGAATGAGATGTTTACGGATTTTTTGCACTCATATTGGAAGAAAACGTGGCGTCATACGGATAGTTTTCTGAAAACATAATGTGGGACAAAGTATAGAAGATGGTTTGAACTGTGGAATGTACTCATGACTCGTGATGCTCGGATTGTAAACTTGAAAACCTGCATTGCCATTAAATATTAAAAAATAACGACACTCGTTGATACTACCTATAATCATTTTGTCCGTTTGACCCCAAAACAAAAGATTTTGTGATTGTGCCCTGCGCGGTTTCTAACCATTCTGTTGGACTGGACTCATGACTCCTACCCTTTCAAGTAGTTCAACACACAACATTTGTTTGCTTGTTTGTTTTTTGTTTCAATTAGATATTTATCCTGAAGACGTAAAGCCATTTTAAATCTATTTTAAAATAAATTTAGAGGCTCTGATTTTTTAATCGTTGGATTTTGAACGATTTAAAAACTACAGCAGTCGATATATTGCGGAAGAAATTTGCAGATGATGTTTTGACGTATGCATTTGTTTGTTGATAATGGTACAGATTGAGGTTTGATCCACGTCTGGTCTGTTTATTTGGTTGTCTGAATGGCAATTGCTGATAGATCCAAACAAATACATAACGTTTCATCTTGGAAGACAAAATTTAATTTGCTATTATGCCTTATCACCAAATTTTGTCTTGTCACACTTCAGAGTATTGAAGGATCTTGCCATTTGGTTTTTTTCGGATCTTAAGTCTACAACACACCGTTGTAATATTACTACATCCGAAAACCAACATGATGAATTATTAAGCAAGATACTTACCTCTGACGATGCTGATAAAACCTTAGTTTTGAGTTTTGAGAAAGAATGTTTAATTGGAAATACGACGATATTAGATTCAACTGTCATACAGCCATATAGATCATATGAAGTCTTCAGAAAAAAGAAGCCATATTATTTTTTTTTTGCCGGCAGTTTCAACCATTGGAAAGCCAGTGGGAAAAAAAAACTTAAAAATGGTGTAGGCCTTATTCAAAAATTAAAATCCATTAAAAAGAGAAATAATCACAAGTAAAGGATAAACGAAGCAAGCAGTTTACATTAAAGATTGGCCTTGTGAGGAAACAAGATACACAATCTGAGAAAAAAAGAAAAGACTACTTCCCCGACTGGGTCTCGAACCGGAGACATCCCACTGACTAGCAGGGTGCTTCAACCACTGCGCTACCGGGATGTACTCTGGTTACAGGCTCTAGTAGGTGTTCAACATTTATCAGTGGTGACCTAAAGACCACAAATATACAAAATGAGGTAAAGCAACTACTTCTAGGCCTCCACAGTAGAAATAATGCGAGCAATAAATAGGAATAATTCTAAAGGTGCAGGGTTAACGAATCAAGTCTTCAAGTTGTTGTTTTGTATTTTAATTTGTCCTTTAAACTGAAAAGGTGAAATAGGTATACTAGACTAGGCTGAAGCCTGTAGCCAAGGTCCTCCCCGGTAGCACAGTGGTGAGGCCCCCCACCGGCTAGTAAGCTGGAAGTCGTGGGTTCGAGTCCCAATCGGGGCAGTTGTCTTTTCTTTCTGTCTCGGACTAGTGTGTCTTATATACTCACAGGGTAAGCTATTACAGATTTTTGACGGAAAGCAAACAAAAAAACTCGAATCTCAGAAAAATAAAGTTTGTAGTGTTCAACTTGAGTCGAGTTCGAATCGGACTGGAAATTTCAGGCTCCGTCCACACCTTTATTTTATTTTGATTCATATATTTTTCAGCAGTTAACACTGAAGTTTTGGTAAACAATTTAGTAGTTGTGTAAAAGTTGATTAAAAAATACAAAATACTCAACTGTATTTAGTATGACAATTAAATTTTAGATTTGACAATCATCATTAAGAGCAGGAAACCATTCGGAATTGCTCGAAGCAATTTACAAAATAAAAAAAAAATCCTTGTTGATGTGTAACGGATAATATTAGCAGTAGATCACGAACGCAGTTCACGGTTGTGCTATTTACGATAATAAAACAACATTAACAGTAAACCGAAATGCACAAAAAAATGGCGCCGGTATTGCTTATCGTTCGCGTGGCGCCCCTTATCGGTAAAAGAGGAAACTTTTAATTGCATTCCGGTCGGCAGAACTAAAATTGATAATAACGATAAGGTTTGAATTTGCCACTAAAACAGGGACTTTTAGCTCGCGGCGGCCGCCATCTTGTTCGCTCTCCCCAGCCACGTGCCGTGGCGTAAACAAACCTGACCAGTAGGGGCGCTGATAAGCGTTTCGCGCGCATTTTTGGCTGCAGCCAATCGATTGTCAGTAATGGCGGCCATCAAATTAGGCAAAGTGCAGACAAAGGACCAATAAGGGTCGAGATAGGCGAGACTTACGAGGCTGGCGCACTTTTTGCACAGAGTTAAAACCTATTAACATGGCGGACGTGTCACTCAACAGCCTCGGGCTAAACGGGAAAAGGGTTAATATAAGGTGGCAAGGCGGGAAATATGGCTGGGGAAAGGGTGGGGATTGCTTGGGGGGGGGGGGGGAGATTTGGCCCCTTCTCTTAATGAAGCAGTTTCGCGTCTCTTCTACCATCGTTACCTCTCGCACCGAATGTCTTCAACAATAAGAATGCTAAAAATCGTTTTCGTGCCCTGAATTTGTTATGACGGGTGAAAGAAAATGTTTGGTGCAGATTTAACTTCGTTTTTCTTTTCCGCAAATCCAACTATGTATTTCGTTTACGTCGAACCATAGGCGAGGGTCAGTAACGAGGAATGGCAGTCATTGTTACAACCAATCAAAACGAAGAAATTAATGCAATAGAGTGAGCATATTCATTCTTTTCACGGCAGCAGTAAAAAAAAAGGGGGGGGAGCATGTTCATTCGTTCAACGATAGCAATGAAAAAAGCCGAGCGTGTTCATTCTTTGCACGGTTTCAGTGTAAAAGATTAAGCGGCAGGAAATGTCGACGTGTTTTGTTGACAGAAAACTCTGGGACCCAACTAAAACAAACGCAAATGTGACAACAAACACTTTTTAAAATTAAATTCACAATGCGTGCTGAGATCGAAACCACCATTTTTTTTTTATAATTAAATAGGAATTCTCCAATTACTGCCGTTGAAGCACTTTTGTCCTACCCGAGCTTTATTTTACATTTCACACCATTATTGGGTTGTTTATCGATTTGAAGGTAGATTTTCCTTTCCCTGAACGAAATTAAGGTTATTTTCGTGACTTGCACGCTAATAGCTTCATGTTACTGCCCTTCCCTGTACTTTCTCTAGTTATGTATAAGCGTGGTTAAGCCTGATGTCCTTGTTCATTGTGTGGCCGATGGACATGATGGACCAGGCCACAGTCAAAACCACAACTATCCAACCAAGTGACAAAACTTAGAGATTATTTTATACTATAACCCTATACTGTGGGGAAGGTAGACTGGCCGTAGGGTACTTTAGCCAAAGACGTTGAAAACTTCATGAGAACTGTAGTATTTGTGCTGCAATACGTCATTCATGAATGCCTGTTCTGACGTCATCTACGAATGCACGCAGGTGAGTCCTACCCTTTGTATATTAGACGGGCTGATCAGCTGTTGCGTAACTAGTATAAAATCACTACCTTCGTTAATAAACATGTCTCTTCTCTCTTGTGACTCGTTTCTACCACTGTTAAGTAACTTGTAAGCATACTCAGCCACAAGTCCTATTTGTTACAATGGCGACGAGGATGAAATTAATTAGTTTTAATTTAAAATTCCCTTACCCATCCGGCTCCTACTCCAGTTGTGTGCTAAGCGAAATTTTCTATTTTTGGCAGATAGAATTAGTCGTCCGTAAGAATGTAGTTAAATTTTTCTAATTTTGTGTTGCTGCCTTGTTCAGCTTGGTGTGATTATGGCAAAACGTTGGCAATGCGTTCTCGGGGATCTGCGCACACTACTGCTTGGTAGATAAAATCTCTTGGACTTGGATGAGCCTGTTCGGGGTGAATCCCGACTTAGGGGCCCGAGGGGTAGTTGGATCTTCAGTTCGAGTGATAGAGCCCAGCTTCTTCAAGACAAATTTCTGGTTTTAAAAAAAAAAGTGTGTGGGTTCCAGATTGATCAATGCTCTGGACCTTTGGTAATCAACTGCTATAATAAAGGTTAAGAATTTTTTTTACTTTTTCAATTTTTTTGTATATAAAGTCTTAAAGACTGCTGTCTCTAATTGGATGCTTTAAAATGATTACGGCACCAAAAATTGTACATCTCTTCCCCCTCCCACTACGGATATTAAACCTAAACTCCCTCCTCTGATATGCCTTGCAATAAACGCGAAAATACCGCGAAAGACTAGTACATATTTGACGCATTTCCGCTTGATATGCAAATTGTCTTTTATTTATGTTGTTGTTTATATCACCTCCCCTCGCTGGCTTAAAGGCAGATTAGGCCCAATTTGTATGCACTACTTCTACCTGGGGGTAAAGGCAACGGCGTTACCCCCCTCTCTATGACCCCTTAATTGCCGTACGCCAACGTGTAGTTTCCCGCCAAACAGCCAAATGTTATCACGGCTATTTTTTGCTATTATTTTTATAGAGCGATTACGACGCTAAGACGCGGCGTTTAATTGCCGGGGAAATGAAGCGGCTCGTGCGCGTTCGCAAGGCGGAATGGCGGGAAAAAGGCGTTAGAAGAGTCAACCCCTTTTCTTTATCCCCTCGGCGATGTGGAAGAAGAAACGCCGAAAACAGACGCTGCATTCCTACTCTCAATTCAACTGCATGGAAGTTATTTGCGTGTTGAGAATTTCAGGACGTGGACATGCTGGAGATGTGAAGGAATGTCATGTAAACAGGCTTATCTTGCGGTGTTTACATGCAGGGAAAACTGCGACAACAAGACAAACTCGGGCCTGCTTTTGTGTTCTTCGTGTACAGAAAGAACCTAGAAAGCTGGCAAGCATTTATCTTGGTTCGTGGTCGTAACAAGCAGATGCTAAAGCTGAGGACCCCTTTACGCAACCACTTGATGAAAAGGTGTCATTGTCATGGTAACAACGCTACCTGGATTTTGCTAAATCCGACGTCGTTTGAATAAATACTCGCAGTCTTATGATCCGTAACAATAAGATAAAGAATTCCTCCTAACAAAGAATATTCCCAGTCGCTTCTGCACACGCATTATTGACTGTTTTCGTTGCGATCTGGCAGAGCTAAAGCCACCTCGCCGCCATGTTGGAATTTCAGATGGTTTCTAGCCTCTAGCTTCAAGAATGCAAAAGGCGAATCGTCGCGCAAACGCACCCTTACGGTGACGTTGTGGATTCATTTTCCAGTTGGGGGGGGGGGGGCAGCTGGAAAATGCCGCCTCACAAAAAGGTTTGGCCCGTTCACCGAACTGGTTAGACTGCCAATAAAAATTATCAACATAGTAATACCACATGAGGTTGGTTTCAGTATTGACAATGTTCCTCCTTAACGAGTTGCATTTCGAATTGAAAAAAAAAAATCCCGAATGCTTACGGAAGGTGTTTTATCAGCCTGGGAATGCAAAGAATAATTGAGAAAAAAAAACTGTCTCTACTAAGGGATCTGTCATTATTTATGTCTGGGGGAGGGGGGGAGGGGAAACAAAGGAATTATAAATGTGACGTTGGCATTGTAGGTTGCGTATATGTGCCAAGATGTAAAACCTAGCCCGAATAGATCGAAGCAGCAGCTTATCAATGCATACGACGTGGGAGTATCCATGTTGTCATTATTCTCGCTCTGTATGCCACCACATGTCACAAGGTCGGCTGGGAGAGAGGCGAAAAATTTTGCCTCCTGGCTTCTTGGCTAACTGATTTAACATTGGCGAAATACTATTTTAGTACAGCAATGCTAAGAGGCATTAATTTGCTGGCGCGAGCGAGAATTGGTGTGGAGCCGGGAGACAAGGCACTCAATTTCTTCACCAGTCGGCCTTGGTTCGAGAAACAAAATTCAGTCCTCGCATCAAGGTCGTTTAAACGTTACTGCTTACGAATTAACACGGGCTTATGACTAATCCGGGCGCGAGGGATATTCTTCAACACATGTTTGCTAGGTGAAAACCTACCCAACGTAAGATTTAACGTACGTTTTACGCAAAAGTAAAAACAGACACTCGTTTGACGACCGGCCGCATGGGGTCGCGACTAAGAACGAGTGGTGGAACATGAGCCAGAACTCTCTTGGACTCCTTCTTTATACGACTCCTGATAGAGGTGAAAGTAACACATGTGTATTGTAATAACAGGATTCTTAAAAAGTTTCTAAATTCGACAAAATAATCGAAAACCGTTGCAGAAGAAAGGATTCCGTATTTCCGACATTAGTATAGTTTTTGCAATAAATTCGATGTCTATAGCAAGGTACTGCGTGAGTTTGTTTTCAACTCATTCGCCAAAAGGATAAACTTTTGAGTCTCAAAAGTTGAAAAAATATTTTAACGACTGTTATATTCACACCCTGAGGCACCGTTTATGCAACGACTCGTCTTTGCCTTCTCGCAGCTAGTATAAAATCGAATGGCATGGTAACAACTAACAACGCTACCAGGATTAGCTAAATCCGGCATCGTTTAAGTATATGCTTGCAGTCCTATAATCCATGACATTAAAATATAGAAATCCTCTTGGTGAAATAATTTTCCAGTTGCTTCTGAGCTCACATTATGGACTGTTTTCGTTGCGAGCCGGCGTAGCTAAAACCGACGCCACGTCGGAATTTCAGACAATTTCTAGCGTCTGGCTTCGTAAACACGCTGTCACCTATTGGCAAGAAATGGAACCAAATTTAATTACATCACTTCCTAAAATAAAGGCCGTATATGCTTTACCTTCCACGATGGTCCGCAAAAAGGCAACATAAATAGTGGTGCGGTAGGTTTGCTAAGTAGCGCCATCAATTGGCAGACTTTGGAATCCTCGTCGGCTAGTTTGCAACTTCGCCTCTTGGTGATGAGATGGCAGCACCAAGCAATCCTACTCCCCTATTGATTTTAATCGTCTTTTCTGGCTTGTTCGTATACGGCCTTTACTTTAGGAGGCTCTGGCGTTCCTTCATTGTAAATGGCGCTACCCTTGACTGACTCGTGGTAGCAGGTATGACTCATGTTTCGATTTTTTTGTTAGTTTGTATTTAGTAAATATTGTTGCTTAGTGTTACGTATTTAGTGTTTAAAATTAGTTTTATTTCCCATTTAAAGTACGAATTATACAAACTAGACGTAAACATTTTATAACAATAGGTGGTTGGCTTGTTATGATACTTCTGTGCAGTTAGCGTGAATTAGCACCGTTTTATTCCCAATCTAACCACTGCAAAAAAAAAGTTAGCTAACTCCCATCAGGTGGGATTGTTGGTAAGTCTTTGTGAGTTATAGAATACATTTTCAAAATGTAGGCATTGAAATCCAAACTGCAGCCACATACAGTAGCAAATTTGAACTCCTTCCACTTAAACCCATTCCACACAGCTCGGTACTCGGTGCTGTGCAATGCAACGATTCGATGTGCGAATTCGATGTGAGTTTTGAGCTTTTTTGTTTTAAATTAGTCTTTAAGAACGAAAAAATAAAAAAAATACCAGCGGAATAAAAATTTCTATATCGTGCCACCACTAGTTACAGAAAATTATTTTTTTTATATTGGGTTAACAGCCTTTCAGCCGCAAGCAAGCACTTAACTGAGCCAGTAAGTTTAAAGCAAGGACATTTACAGGAAAGCCATTCTCCGCAGTTAAGGCGGAGTTTTCTCCCGCCATGCAGAGAAGCCTTTCCAATTCACGGGGCAGCGTTATCATTCGAATACGAGAAGCGGTTCAATTTTCTGCTGAATCACGAACCATGGCCGTAAACTAACCGGCCCGACCTGCAACAATATTAGGTAGGGAGACAAAATGGCCGCCACGAGTGGCCCATTTCTTCTTGGTCTGTTCGGGAATTGGCCAAGCAAACCGCATCTTTGATTGGTGGTCGCGACATCTATTGGGAGGCAGTAGTGGATGGTTTCAAAAGTATTAATTTTAATTTTTACGTAGATTTGCGTGACAAATTTTCATTATCTATAAAAGCACCTTTAAATAGTTTTAAAAGTTATCACTCCGCCACAGTTAAGCTATTTCTCTGCACTTGGGGAAAAAAAGCGACACGTTCGTGTATCCAGAAAGTTTTGCAAGGAAAGGAACATTGGCATTCTTTGTACCGTAAGTGTCGCCCTCGGCTGAGAGAAAGCGGCAAGAGAACAAATCAGTGGCGCTGTCGGCAGCCATGTTACCCAATTCAGTTACGAATGCTATTTTTCATCCGAGATCCAGCCGGTACTGTAGTTGAGTCCTGTTCAAACCTAAGGAATTCTTTCATGACGTCACCAACAACTGGCGCCGGATGCAGTGTTACATACGGGAGGGAAAAAGAGGCTGTGATTGGTCAATTGATACGTGGATGTGCAGGTGCAACATTGGGGTGACTGACCTTGATCGTTTGTGTTGTATCGAATTTTTTAAGCCACAAACTGTACGTTTTGCTTCTTCAGCACAAAAGATAATTCATTGTTGTTGTCATGGTAACTTGTTTTTTTTACCAGATTTAACATGATTTTTAATCCGATTTTCCATTTTTATTATTTTGTAAGATTGTAAATCAGAAAGCTAAATTTCACTTTCATAAGTTTCGCTTTAGGATTAATGTCCATATAACAGTGGGGCTATTATTCTATTTTTTTAGTTAATTTTATTTGCATATCTATTGATTTTCGTGATTATTTTTATGGGAAAATGCTCCCTCCCCCCCCTCTAGGGATTGGGATATTAAAAAAAATGCGGGTGTTTAGGGGGGAGGCGGGGCAACGCTTACAGGGGAAATGCTAACATGCGTCTGATAACTGTTTGTCAACTACAATCATGCTGCTATCCACACTCCCTTTATTCCTGTGGACGTGAGGGTCCGCGTTCTCCGACAGTGGTCAGATTATGGACTGATCAGACTATGGACTGATAATTTGTAAGATTAATAACCCGTGTTATTAATTTTTTAAAATTAAAATCGCACTGATATTTGATTGATATACTAATGATAATAGTCGAATCCACAAGCCACTTCCGGTGCGTGAACATACACTTTGTTAAGTCTACAGTGTGAGGGGTGGTGGGGGGGGGGGGGGTAAGAAACAGCGTGGAGTCATTTATTGACTGTAGGGTTAGGGTAAGTGGGGAGGTAGGGCGGAATTAAGCTGGGAGGGGGTTGCTTTGGTGATGGGAGAAGGTCCTTCACCGACTTTAATCACAATTCGTCCTATTTTCTAGTCATTACAACGAAAATAGAGGCCTTTAGAGAAATCGGATAAGCAGGAGGAGGGGAGTGTGTGTGTGGGGGGGGGGGGGGGGCATCCAACACCTGTGGAATGGTATTTTATTATTCCGAGGGAGTGGGTAGCTTAAATTAGGGTCTGGGTTCGTTCTAAAAAGGCCATTTAATTCCCGCACTGAAGGCACTTAAAAAAAATATTCGAGTACGTAAGTAAGAATCTCTCACCTTAAGGAGAAGGATCAATTTGGTTGTGCTGGTCAGTTGACTGGCTTGGAAGTGCTTTAAGCTAAGTGACCACTCGGCCGACTGCTTAAATGCTTGGGCGTGGAATTCCGTTGGCGTGTGCCTCCCATTAATTGCATCAATCAAATTGGTTCTGCCTTGGAAATGCGCAAGGGACGGAAAGTGCCTGGACCATTTAGAGTCTCGTGCTGGAAATCTCCAATGGAATTGACAAGGAACGCATTTCAACGAGTTTGATCGATGGCACGAATTGTCAAGGCCCCATATTTTCTTTTTTTTTTCCCGTCGGTTTAGAGCCAAATTGGATTTTGTTTTAAGCGTTTTCGTAACTTGGCTAAAAGTTGAAGCTTAAAATTTTCTTTTCTCTTTCCCCAGATATAAATTCTACTTTCAGAAATATACGAAGAGCACGAACTGGGGGGGGGAAATAAGCGTGGCGATGTAAAGATAATCGGCAAAAATATCACGTTGGTTGGATAAACGGGATGCGTTTTACACCATACTCCTAACTCCAGTTAGTGCTTCCCTGCAGGTGCTGGATTCGGCATTAAAACTCCAGTCTTTCTCTGGTGCAAACCAACAATTGCCGTGGGTGGGCCCCCCCCCCTCAACAGCTAGGCGCGTCAACCGCTAGGCATTACCGCCAACCTCAGTCACAGTGCTGTGGCCCGGAATGCCAATGCGTTACACGTTACAGAGATTTTATTCGAAACCCAAAGCTGGATCTTATAGCCGTGGGGGTCAGTCTCTTGTCGTAGACTTAATTTGAGGGGTTCCATGTCCTAGTTCTTGCGGGATTGAACAAGTTTGATTTCACGCGTGATTTATTTATAAATCCGCATACGTGTGAGTCGCAAACGTACAATTTTTAGAAATTTCACTGCAGTACATCATATTGATTATGGGTTCTTGCCCAAGTATTGATGCTTGGTAGGAGACCACACCGGGGTGTTATAGGACCCTAGATATCTACACTACTGCTCAAAGGGGCAGGGGTAGAGATTTGGTTTAGGGGTTAGTGGACGTGGCATCCCTATGCTGCCCTATCAAGTGGCCCTATCTTAGTGAAACCTAAATTTGGAAAGGATCACGCTTTTTCGCCACTGTAGTTTCACTATAGGGAAATCTTGATAGGACAGCACAGGGATGCCAGGTCCGCTTACCCCTAAACCAAATCTCCACATTCTGCCCCTTTCAGCAGTACAGTAGATTTAGGGTACCAAAACCTCTAAGTATGGCTTCCTGCCAAACAATAATACTTGGGCATCATGACTCACGATCAACTTCTTAACTGGAAGTGGCAAATTAACTCTGTTACTACTCGGCTTCGTGCTCTTCTGTGCAAAAAATTATTATATTAAAAAATTTGTTTTACGCAATAAGTTTAAAATGTTTTATTTTGCCATGGTCCGGTCTGTTGTGCAGTATTCAGTCTTATGATGCTGGGGTAGCTACCTACATTAATGCTAATGATCCTGTTATTAAGCTTCAAATCCGAATTGTCAGAACAATTATGTTCAAAAAAACATCGTGACCACTGTTTTTCCGCTTTAACACTTGGTTTTCTCGCCATCCGCCATCGGTAATCTTATAGAACCCTTATATTTTTCTAAAAACGGTGCTTATTTTTCTACTTGTCTTGTGACGGATTACCACACTAGGAATGAATCCTGTTTTTATGTCGTCCAACCAAAAGTTGCTAAGGAAAGACTCCACGAATATATGTTGCTATCTGGTTAATACATTTTTCCCCCTTGCCTACCGAAATTAAACCTATTCCTTGGCTGAAATTGTTCAAAAAATGGTTATTATATAGATCAAAACCCTATGAGGTTTAGGCCGCCCGCGCACTGAACGACTTGGCCGCACGGCCAGGTCGCTGCAGCCAATGAAGATGCTTACCGTTTATCTAAAACCACGTACTAAGCATTTTCATTGGCTGCAGTAACCTGGCCGCGCGGCCAAGTCACTCAGTGCGCGGGCGGCCTTGGCAATGCTGTTTAGCATTATGAGTTAACACTGACAACTTTGCGTATTTTGTTGCATTGTTTTTTATCACTCTTACATTTTTCTTCTTGGTTTTTCTTATTAATTTGTTTTTAATCGTGCTTTGTTTGATTGTGGACATTAATTACTGTTATTTTTTAAAGACGCTTCTTTTTTTTTTGTGCGACTCTTACCCACAGGAGAGGGACTCACACATCTTAATGGCGTGAGGTTCGACTTTTGCCAATTATTTCCTGGTAAACTGTATTGAAAATCAACTTAAATCAATTCAATATTAGGCCGCAGCCAGGTTAGGGTATAAAGGGCAAACCAGACTTCCCACTCGCAGCTGCGTCACGACACAGGAAGGTGTAAGAAAGACGTCAACATCGATCGATAAACGGAACACCAACCATACGATTGCACCAATTTTGACCTTTTAGGCGAGTAGTAATCCATCGCTTCTCATAAAATTTCCTTCTGTCTGGTTAGGCCTTAAAGGAACGCTATCACCGATTGAAATCGTACAAAAATACCGTGGCGCCATCTAGAGGCAGTGATACTCTTAACCTTTACAGCTTGCTCGTAGGTGCACGAAATTAAGTCGTGACCAAATTTTCGCTCAAAAATTAAAGGTGCCTTTTCACCTTTTCAACTAAGATGCAGCAGCGTAGAATCTTCGAGCAACATAAAGAAAATAGCGGTAAATTAAAAATGAAACAACACTGTTCGCAGCAGCGCCGTGATTTTCATAACTCAAACGAGATCACGTGACCCACATCAGCCTATTGGATGACGGAAAATTTGGAACGTGGATGCTGTGTTTAGAATATGGGCAACGCTATCGAAACTGTGAACAGGCGCCTTTAAGGAGGCTCTGGCTTGTTTGTTTCGTTAAAAGAAATGGCTTCTGGTTTTGTGTCTTCTTTCGCGTGATGCAAGCAAGTGCTAGATAGTGCTAGATAGCGCTAGATGTTGCCAGATTCTGTAGACTTTCAATCGGTGAGAGTGCCACTTTAAGCACTTTTGAATCAACTTGTGTAGTACCGCACGTCACAAATTTTTGCTTTTACGTGGCTTTTAGTGTGCCGCCTTACGCTTTTAAGCGCTCGTCTGGTATGCTATGAATCAATCCGTTTTTCTTAAGCATCGCGTTACCGATTAACGGTTATGGCGGTGATAATTTTGGCCAGCTTCTTGGCTGTTTAGAGCCACGTGCGAAGCGCTTGCACTTAGCTGTCTGGATACATCTCACTCGTGAGTATGACGTCATTGCAGAGCAGGCGGGAAGGAGGGGGGTTAACGGGCCGAGGGCTTGAACGGGAGGACCAGGAATTAATCAAAAGCGACAGATTTCATAAATAATTGGGTCCGACGCTCGGGCTGTGAAATATATTCCCGAAGACAGATTCATTTGACGCCTCCCTTGCTCTAACTAGCGC
Organism: Lithobius niger; assembly: GCA_023313725.1. Taxonomy (NCBI): domain Eukaryota; kingdom Metazoa; phylum Arthropoda; class Chilopoda; order Lithobiomorpha; family Lithobiidae; genus Lithobius; species Lithobius niger. The sequence continues at coordinate 15,082 of JAHWFP010147496.1, forward strand.
GGGGTATGATGGGGGTTAGGGGAGGGGGGGGGGGAGGTGGGGAGGAGGGGGCCCCTCAAGAACGAGATTGGGATGTAACTGTGGTGACACTTCAGAAAACGGTTGGTCCGTCTGTAAATGTGCTGCAAAGCTTCGCCAAACGTTGTTTGAGTTGAGCGCATACATATTTGAAATGCAGCATAATAATGCACAGCATTAGTTTCAAGAATACTTGAAGACTGCCGGCATTTAAAGGAGAACTGGCTTTTAAAACAATCCAAAATTCGATGAATTTGTTGAATTTTATGAGGCTGACTGAGCGCTTGTCAGTGTGAGTTTGGTTTCTGTAGAACCCTTATATATATATAAGCCCTAATTATTATATATAAATTATATATATATACTAGAGGAAGCCCGTGCTTTACACGGGGCCGGTCACATTTCCCGGGACATTTTCGCGAAGACTTGTCAGATTGATCGACCACTCATGCCTGGCCCCTTTTTGGCTGGACGTAGAGTGGGAGAGTGCAATATCAATGCGGGCGCGAGGAGGGGAGAAGTGGTTTTCCTTTAGGCTTTTCTTTTCCTTTTAGCCGGTCTCCGATATTATTATAACTATTAACACTGAAAGGGACAGTATTTTAGTTCCCAGATGGAGAGCGCCACCAGTTCTACACGCCACGTTTTTCGCCCTCCATGGCTTAAAGCGCTATGGATGAGTCAGAAAATTGTCAGACTTGGGTTGTGGGGGGAGGGGGGGGGGGCGTTGAAAATTTGGAAGTCACATTTTTTATTCCTCCACAACTCCAACGCCAGACCGGTCCCCCGCAAGGCCAATTTGCGACCAACTGGATAATGTCATGGTACCTCGTCGAGCAGCTGCCACACTATCCAGATATATTTCGTAAAGACAGTAATTAAGTAATCGCCTAATACCTCAGAAGAAGCAAAGACTGAACCCGTTTCGAACTATTGGTGGTCCTGCACAAAACAACCGAGTAAATTGCATTAGTAAGTGTAAGTAAGTAATTCAGGCTCATTTGCAAGCGATAACAAAAATTTGGCTCCAATAGTAGTACCATAATCAAGATTTTTTAAAAATACAAAATATTAACGAAAATAAACAAGAAAACAACATCGCCCCAAAACAAAACTTGTTAAGAATTTTCGCCAACCTTTTCGGCCCTTTGAAGTCGTGATATCAAACACCAGGCTATCATTTCGCTAAGTTAAGCCCACCGAGTAAGAGTTGGAAGGTTAAATGAAAAATCTGAAAATTGCTTACTGTGCAATTATCAGGTATTTCATTTAACGTGTGAAGTCTTAATCGATAGAATTAACTTGACGAAAGAGCTTGGCATCTGATATCATGACTTTCAGCAGCCGAAAAGCTTGGCGCGAATCCTTAACAGGTTTTGTTTTGGGAAGATATCACATTTTTTAGGTCTAAATTGATAAAATCCTTAGTTTCTTTTCTTAACAAGTACGAGACGAAAAGCTGAAAATCTAGTTTTCCAATATTTTTTCTTGTTGCTTTAGGAAGTTTCCATGTAGTAGGTTTACGTGTGTCTTCATCTTTGTCGAGAGGTCCACGGCAAAAATGAACATGTAGAGAGAAAAAACTTACAATATCAATTTTCAAAGAATAATTCCAGGAAAGTAATACAAACAGAATGTATTCAATTACTTGGCAATAATACAAAAAAACAAAAATAAAACCAAAAACGTACAAAACGTGCAAGATGTAGCAGATTCAGATGCATGCGTTCCAAGGTCTGTAAGGCTCAGTTGTTTTTCTGATCGTAACGGATGAAATTTGTTACTAAAGTAGAAATTGGATTCATATATATGGTCGTTCTTATCCTGATTTACGGAGCGAAGAAGATTTACGCCTACTTCTTAGGACTTAGTTTGAGAATAAGTTTTGTCTTTGGTCCAGAAAGGCCAAGTTGACAGAGATCCCTTGTCCCGGCCGCCTTACTGTCACGTGATACGTCCATTTCCGGTACTCGGCGCAGTTGTACATCCGGAAGGGCTGCAGGGCTTGGAGACTGAGTCAACAGAATAGGAATCCTTGCACGCACAAAACAAGTTGGCAATCAGACAACCGGGCTAGTAAGTTCGATGGCTCTCAAGCCATTCTTGGGTGGACTTTGGTTTCTAGGCAACGAAAGTTTTAAGAATAGACCGCTTCATGATCAACTACCAATTCGAGTAATGTAAATCATTCCTGTTAGGAACCGGTCACAATTTATCTCCGGTGGGAAGGGGAGGGGCAATGCAAACTGAGGGGTGTGGTGCTTAGATTTTTGGACCGGCTTGGGAGGGGGCGGTCAATGAGGACGGGGTTAGCATACTGATAAAAGTGGAGGACAAGAAATTTAATAGCTTTGTAGAAAAATGCGGAAATTTATTTATTTGTACGTGTAAGCTATTTTCTGGGTAATTACTGGGATTAAGTCAGTGAATTACTAACTTCTTTGTCAGTTGCCGCTATCTGGGGCAGTCGATGGCGGGACTCAACGTACACAAATTCACCGATGCGATTTACTTGGCCAATTCCAGAACAACAGACCTCGAAGAAATAAAATGGACCACTCGTGCCGGCCATTTTGTCTCCTCCCCCCCCCCCCCCCCCCTAATGTTATTGGCCGGGCCAGAGAGTTTACTCGACTTGTTATTTCAAGTGTCATCCGGTGAATAGCTCTTTAAAACCACTCTCTAAAGAAGTTTTTCAGTTGCACGTGTTGATGTTGTCATGGGCATGGACCTGCCCATGACTTTAGTAGTGCCAATACGCATCCCTTACATCAAAAGTTATTCTACCGTCATGAATTATGAATTTCGGTCCAGAGGTGGTTTAAAGGACAATTATTTGAATGTTTTCAAGAATATACTTTAAATCATGGTTCGTTTACTACATAATTGGGAACCTCGATGCGAAATGCTATTTTTTTAGTTAGACCAGTTTAAATCCTCTGCACTTAACCAGAAAAGGCATAAGAAGAGCAAATTTTTTTCGTT
>JAHWFP010147498.1:0-22358 GCA_023313725.1 Lithobius niger
AACTTGCTGTCATATCGACTTTTAAAAGCTTAGATTTCATTTTCTGCAAAATCTTCTTCACATAAATAGAACTTGGGGAAAACCAGAAAGCGATAACTTCCTGGAAGGGATCTTTTTTGGTTTCGTGATGGAAAAGAAAGTAACTTGAATATACACCACAGCGTTGTTTTGTTGGTCTCCTTGGTTATATAAATCAAACATATGATTCCTTGCTGTCCTGCACCCTATTAATCTCGTGTGAATCTCCCCACGTTAAATACTTTGCTCCCAAAAGTGTTGCATTAAAAACCTGAAGGGCTCTAAATGTCAAGGCACCTTGGAAGTGAATTGTTAGTGGCACTCACAACGGATTTGTTGAAGGCAGATGCACTGACAGAGAAGTGTGATTGTGTTTTGTAGTAGCAATAACAATTCTGTGATTCCTTGCTGCTTGAGTGGTCACTAAAGACCCACTACGACGGATTTGTCCTGTCTGCATTCTTGCCTCGAGATCAGTGGCTTTTGCACCAAAATGTATCATGTGCTTGGCTTTCTGCTGTATTTTGCAATACAAATTTTAGTAATCTGATGGCTGTTTAATTCCTTCCCGATGCCTTCAGAATTAAAAAGTCCTATGATTATCCCTTGTTCACTGAGACAATTCTGTGTATTGTGATGATTTAAAAAAACATGCAATCACGTTTGTTGTCACTTTCGGGTAATGATGAAACCTCACCTACTATAACATCAAATAATTGGACGAGTTATTTTCTAAATATGATGCCGCCGATTCATGTTCAAAACGCATTTTTGAAGGCTTTCGTGTCAGTCTTAATCGGTAGGGGTGTGAAGTGTTTGGAATATATTATTGTTTGTTGATTTCCTATTTTGTGTCTTGCATCGCTCATCTCGGCATATGGACGTAATTATTTTTATTTTGGGAGTTTTCGATTTTCTGAGGATTTGGCTCTTGTTTCGTGCCAGGTTGAAAATAAGTCCATATTGTAATCGCCTCACTGGCGCCGGACTACTACTTGTTGATCCCATGGACTTCGATCTGCCGAGCGTGGCACGCGCTCACCTTTCATTGGTCCGTTGCCTGGCAATACAAACGCCCAGGGATCGTCTCTGACTTGAGAGTTTGCTTAGATTGCTTCTGTGAAAGCAGGGAAGCCTTTTCAACGCTTTACTTCAAGGCTTTAGGGGAAATGAAACGCACATTTTAGTGATGTTTTATGAACCTTTTTTAATGGCGTTGGTGCGTGGAGAGAGGTCGACTGGATCTATAAGTTGGCGTCGTCTCGTTAATAGTTAAATACACGCATTGAGTAACCCGCCATCTTGAACTGACTGACGTAGCATCTGGTAGGGAAATACAGGTGTGGAAAATGCAGTCCATTTTGTCCTGATTTCTCAAGTCCATACATTTTTCACTAGAAAGCACAGAGTATTTCATTGCGCACAATTTTCGTATTTCTTCTTCTTTAATAAAATAGTTTTGTTACACATAACCTTTAATAAAGTCAGTTTTCAAAATATTTGTTTTTCATTCGTACATTTTCGCTGGTTTGAGTTCATGCAATCTGTTGGAAAACTGGACTCCTGCTTGTTTGCCTTAGTTTATATTGTAACGTGTTTTAATAATTATTGAGGTCGTAAGTTCGTAAAATTTCGAAATTTGTCAAAAACCCTTCTGGTCTTTTCCTTTTATTTAGCGCTAAATGGAACATCCACATTCAGATATTGTCGTCAGAGTTTTGAAAAAATAATTATAGTGTGATTGACGCTAATAATTTGGAGACTTCTTGAGCATTACATAGTGGTGCAGACTACGGGTGATGAAGATGCTTCCTCGTATGTCTCTGCGTTAGTTACTAGCAGGATTTTAGAGAGGCCTTTTGCATCCTACCAGATTCATACACCTCTAATTAACTGTAGTGCATTTAAATTTTATTTAATTCATTTTGAGTTTGAAGTTCTTATGACTATCTTCTTGACGCTGAGAATGACAGGCGCAAATAACCATTGTGATCTTCACTTACTTACTGTGACGGCGCTAGGGATGTGCTTGAGTGGGCCATAACCACGAGACCCCCAAATATTTCCCGCCCCCCCCCCCCCGACCCTAACACTCAGGTCATCACCAGAAAAAAAAATTTTAAAAAATTGCAGACTAAACTTGACATCAAATGAATAAACAGAGCTTTCATTTTTTTTATTTATTTAAATTGATTTATTTATTTATTTTTGTAGCACTTTGCAATAATTTATTTTGTGTGTTTATGAGGCATATTTTACAAAAAATAGGACTGCATTGAAGCTGAAGCTTACGTTACGTTCAGGTTGAATAAAACGGAATGAAAGTGCCTAATGCGACTGCCTTGGAAAACAAGTCCTTGGCCAACTCTGTTTCCAGATGTGCCCTCTGCTGGGCCCCCAAACAATTCAGTCCTGACGCCGTCACTGCCTACATACAACCTCTGGAAGGAGAATCTTAAATCTTTGCTGCAAAGAGGATAGATACCCTTTCGTCCCATCACTAGACTAAGGGCAGTAGGCTTTATCCACCGAAAATTGAATGGCTGCTATTAGTTGTCGAACTCCAACCGCCAATGTGACTCTCTGAAGGAACACATTGTAATTGTTTAAAACTTACTAGATCTGTTGGGCAGTTCAGTTCCCATGTGCAAAAAAATAGGATTTCTTTATTTATTGTGTCCATTTTGCTGTGGCATCCAGGATATGAATGAGACACCTTGCATGAATGAGACATTGCATGCCATTAAATGAATAGCTGTTGTTATGATAGAATTATTTCATGCACGCATAACATATGGTATCAGACGATGGTAGCTGGCACTTTTAGTTTCTACGTTCCTCCATTGTTTGTTGCCTACCATAATTTATTTTAATGCCAAACACACAGTTTTGAGCTCGGTATGTCTCCTAGACTTGATTCGTGTTTTAAATTCCGAAAAGATAGTGTTTCCTGACACATCTTTTTCAAGTTGGTCAACTTTACTGTATCATAACAAAAACCGAAGTGGTAAAAAAAAGCAGCCGCCAAGTTCGTATCTGGAGCAGCATAAAGGATGAGTCTCCCCAAGATAATTCTACCTATGTTCCACGGCGCTTTCTTAGTCGCAACCCTTTGTGGACGTTGAACGAACAATTATATTACTTTTTCGGAAAACGTACGTTAAAAATTACTCCATGTAGGTTATAAATTTATGTCTGTGAAAAATATCATTTGTGGTGCGATTCGTTCAAGTAGTATCTTTAAATGGCCTGGAAGTGGGGACGAAGTTTTATTTCTCAAGCTAACGCCGACTGGGGGAGAAATTGTGTGTCTTGCCTCCTGTCTCCGTGACAGTTCTCATGTTTGCTGGGAATAACACCTCTTACCTTTGCTTTGGTAAAATACTTAGTCGTATGAAAAGGATTGGTCAACAAGGTGAGAATGTTGGGCCTTTATTGACCTAAACATTGTCGTCAAATAATTTCACCACGGTGATTGTTATATCAAAGTTTAAATGAAAAATTTGATCATTACACTTTTGGTAGCAATGGGTAAGTTTTTACTTTATTTGATGGGATTATCTAATAAAAATAACTTGGCGAGTGTTTTGTTCTGCTGATATCCTTTCTTTGAAAGGCCGAACCATTCTCAACTTGGCGACACCGCTTTTTGATTTTTGGTATGGTATCGCTTCTTTTTTGAGTTCTTGTCTTGCAGTCGTAGGGCTAGCTATGTGCCTGCTCTTCTTATCAATACTTCGCTACGCGAGAGCAATGGTGGTATGCAAATTAATATGAGTGCTGGCGGACTGTAGCCATGAGCTGGTTGCATATTTTCATTGTTAGTACTGAGGATCATATTTCGCAGTGAAACTCAATACAAAGCCATTCTAATTCATTTTTGTCAGGTATGTCGTTGCGCTAATTTCAACCAAATTTAATATCTAACAAATTTCAGCTTTTGTACTGGATTATTACTTTTACCCAAAGCCCTGCCGAAAAATACTTTGGACGTTAAATGAAAACTTGATCATTGCTACCGTATGATATTAGTTCTACCCAAAGCCCTGCCATGAAAATGCTGAAATGTGCCAAACTCTTTGTTCATGCTGTACTTCTACAATGTCCTCGACAATTGAAGCTGGCCATTGTTGCTTTCCTGCGCCAGACATTGTCTGCATCATTTTCTCGGAAAAAAGTGTATGACGTTACGGTCTTTAGACTCGAATAAAGAAATCAATCAATCAATCGGAAAAGTAATAGTTATTGATTTAATTTGATTTCAATCCAAAGCCGTGGCACAACGCCTTACGCCCTGTAAACAACCGTTACAACCAACAACACATTCCAACACTACCATGACAAAAAGCCTTGAAAACAGTAAAACATGCTGACTTACCCTGTGTACATGCAAAAGTCTTGAGTGCCACCTCTCTTCCATGTGTAGGCTACCACTTCACTCGCGCACAACAATTGCCACACTTTACCAACAATAGGCTGGTGTAAGCGATTTGGAGTTAATGATAATCGAATGCTGTCCTAAGAGGTAGAAAATTGTCCAAGGCAGAAGGATGTTTTATTTAATTCCGAGGTCTGCATTCGATAAAACTTGTCTTCTAAATCACTTACACCAGCCATCTTTACAAAAATGTGGCAACAAGCGATTTATTACCAGACTTTAGTCGGTGTCGACACAATTTTTAACGATTTGATGGCATTTTTCATCGGAAATTGTAACAATCATGAAGGCGTATGCAAATTACAGTGCATTTTTATCCTAACAATGGTGTGATTACACGCCTTCACGATGTAGCATGACGTTACAGTCATTGTTCCAAATGTGTTAGAGGCCTCAATCGGCTCAATAAAATATCAATCAATCAATCTTTTAATTTGGACTCCTACTTTTTTGAAAAAGGGTAAAAGGGTTTTAGCGAGTGTTAACCGGTCCTACCTTTTTTGTTTTCTTAGTTACAATGCTATCTAAACTACTTGTCATTCCAGCGTTCGTATGGCCCAGGATAGAACAGAATACTGCCACTTTGTCTGCCAACGGTAAACATTTGGATGAAAGTAGTACCTGCTTTCAACGATTTACCGCCAGATGGCACTGTCGTCAAGTAACAGGAAGTGTAAAGCATCATGGGGATCAAAACTATGTAGCGTCACTTAAAACAAATTGATCTCGATAAAAAGACAAAAAATAGATTAAAAAATATCGTAAGTCAGATTAGGACATTAAAAAAATTTTAAGAAAGATCAGAACCGGCTGATCAAGTTTTATTTTTTTAAACACAACATTCACTTTTAAAACGGGTTGTCGTTCCGAATGGATCTATGTATAACGCATGGTTTTGTGAGCTAAGTGGCCGTTCAGGCAAGCTTCTTCCGTAGTTCATGTTTATTGTAACAAATATATACGGTTTGAACTGAACACAGAATAAGTTCTTCAACTTTGGATGTTGCCCATGCAAGAGTATTTCAAGTTTCGTCTCCTACGAGCACGTGACATGTGCTGCCTTCTGGTGGCGTTGATGAAAATAGGTATTATTTTATAACATGTTTTCAGAAAGGTCACTACCTACTAATCTACCCTGGTATAGACCATTGTGTAAAAGTTTCATAATAAGTTACAATTTGGGTTCAAACTCCCTAAAAATAAACAAGTTCCAACTCAAATCAGTACAGTTCCAACTTAAAGATACCTATTCACCGAATGACACGTTGCAGCAGCTAGCGCCCTCTACCATTATTTAGTTCTACGTAGCACTTGATTTCAACAAGCGAAGGAATGTGCAAAGAAATTTCTTTTCACACAATAAACTATCCACATGCCTCCTTAATTATTGAGTGTAAAGTTAGGGCGTACACGTGCACCAGAGAACAAGAGGTCAAGGTTAACGATATCACTGTCACTCAATGGCACCCATCTAGCGGTTCAAAATCTGCGTTGCAAAACGGTGGATAGATAGAAAAAAAAGCCCCTGATGCTGTTATGCTAAACTTTACCGCTTGCTCTTTGGTGCACGTGGGCATACCAACTTTACACCCAATAATTAAGGAGGCACGTAGCTTGTTTGTTGTGTAAAAAGAAATTTATTTGTGTGTTGCTTCGTCTGTTGAAAATAAGGGCTAGACTGAACTTAATAGCGCTAAATGGCTGCTGCTTGTCATTTGGTGGCAATCCCCCTTTAAAAATATATACTTGTAGAAACTATTGTTTAAAAGTATGCTAATATGTTGCAGTTTGGGTTCGTGCTCTCTAAAAACAAACAAGAATAAGTTCCAACTGAAATCAATGCGATTTTCCATTTACCCGGCATACCTTTAAACAATAGCCCATACGATTCCTGCCGAGCATTGTTACAGCATTACTATTCGATTCTGGGAAATGAGAAATGCCATTAAAAAGTCACGTGCTTGAAGCAATGTACGGACACAAGCCAGTTATTGTACTCTGATTGCAACAAAGAACATTGACTCGTTGTTTTCGTATTGATCTCGGTGTCATATTGGTCATATAGGTAAGCAGTATGTGTGGGTGTATGGGCCATCTTCAGCAGGGGTTGAATGTGTGGATTGGCGAAAGTTAGAATAGTGTGAGCGTATAGGTGTATGGACCTTTTGGGATCAATAAACTAATCAATCAATCAATCGGAATCAGCAATAAACTCTCGTACAGCGCTCTCGGCAATGTTGTTGCTTCCTCGATCACTTCAAAAACAGCTTGTCAAAGTTCATTGTTGCAATAAGAGGCCAATAAGTAGTTTTGTTATTTTCATTGTTGCAAAGTCTCCGTATAAAGAACTAACCAGAGAGTTAGAACAATGTAATAGCGCGTATGATAAGTTGAAAAATGTACACTTAAAACAATACCACAAGCAATAAGTGGAAATTGGACGGGTAATAAGTTGAAAATGTATACTTATTACAACAATACCACAGGCGTAAAGTTAAAAGTGACTCTTGGAAAGGTCGATGCTGTAGTATGTAGAATCTGGATAGATGCTGGTGGCTTAGTTCCTCATCATTCATACATCCATCCATCCACTTCCCCGGCCGGCTATTCACAAATCATTACTACGTATTAACAAATGTGCGCAATTAACAGAAATGCAACTTTATTGACAAAATATAAACAAACACCCGTCGTAGCATTCTGGGACATTTTTGCATCTAAATGTTCGCACACTGGTCTTCACTGCATTCCCAGATGCTACGAAGGTTGTAATAGCTCGCACAAATGTCAAAGGTTAAAATTTGATACGTTTTCATTAACATAAATAAATATTTTTCTCGGGGGCGGGGGGTTAATTCCTAAATCTAAAGATACCCGTTTCACTGGTGAAGACATGGCGCTGCAAGAGAACTGGCGATTCCTCTCTATCCAACAAGTATTACAATAGAGCACATGTTCGACGTTAAGCTTGAAAACAATAGCGCAAAAGAAACACGGCTTGGTGGCATTGTTGCAGCAACAAGGACAAGGGAACAAACGAGTTTGCAACAATGCCAAACAAATTCACTGATCCATTGATCAATGTTAGCAAACCAAACCTTTTTGCTCCCCTCTGTACGTTGGATTCGTTCATTTATCTTCATGAAAACTAACGTTGTATGGTAATAAAAGCCATACTTTTGCAACAATGGGTTGCAATAAGTGATTTAGTGTACAGTTTTTACGTCTTGGAGGCAGCACATCCTTGGCTACGCCTCTGACGATACGCCTCGGACGGAAAAATTGTACAATAAATCACTTCCGCGACCTATTGTTGCAAAGGTATGGCTATAACTATTATCTATTGGGAGTTGATTATTGTTACATTAGTTAGCACAACAATGTCTTGAATACATGTTGGTGTAACTATTGTTCCCATTGTTGCGCCAACTGTTCCTACGCTATTACAACAATCAACTGCACTGTAAAAAATATTTCCGTTTTTTTACGGTGACAGTCAATGGTAACACTGCTAACAGGAAAATGAACGTAATTTAACGGACGTCCCGTTATTTTGAGAAACGGTTAAATTTACGGAGCATTAAGTAAAGATGAGTTGAAGTCAGGCTAAACAGTAATTAATTAATTACTGTTGAGTTTAATTACGGTACTTTATTCCGTAAAATATATTTACAGGCATGTTCCGTAAATATTTACGGACGTTGTACGGTGAAAATACGGAAATTTCTAACAGTCACACGGTCCCATATTTTTCTGTCTTACTCGTGTGTCTTGGTCTTAGGACGATCCACTGGATTCTCATTATTGACAACTGCCGCCGATAAGTTAAAAGTGGGCCCATTTTATCTTTGGTGCAATGCATGCAAGCGTGGCAATGCCAACGGAAGTATCCAGAGTTTACTTATTCGGGACATTGTTGCAACACTCCAGACATATGATATCATTAGACGAGACTTTTCAACAATGACGTAAGTACGGTACAGTCTGGCATCAGGAGGGCGGTGGCAGTGAGAAATAGTCACGTGATAAAGACTTAGAAGTCACCCACCTTCAACGGAACAGAGAATACGTCATTTAAGTGACTTGTAAATACTTGTCTCCTGAAGGGGAAAAACGATGGCCAGGGTAGAAGCTAACGGGTGTAACAAAATAAAAAAACAACTGAAATGTAATTTGCTGTCTCCCTATAAATTCTTGCCATCACGTACTATAAAGAACAGAGGAAAATGGAATTGGGTGTTACGTCAACTAACGATGCATAGTTTAAGGTACGTAAGTGGACACTTAACAGAAACGTGTGGAAACGCATGAAATGCTTGTTACAACAATAACGTATCGCAACACTTTAGTCATGACAGGCTAGGAATCTATTCAAGTTTAATTTTTTCGTCTTGATGATGCCCGGCAATCCGGGCTGTCCGCTTCTGTTTGACCGTCGAAGTCTATCAGATAGCCGAGCCACTATCTCAGTAGGACTTGTTACAAGTTGCGGGATTTACCTTAACGGTAATTTGTGAGTTCCTGTCGCCTCTTACGTGAATGTAATTGATTGGAGGGTAAAAACCTGCACAACTCAACAAGCTCCGGCCACCATACTTGGAAGAATCTACGTGCCACCACATCTGGACATCGTGGCTATTTGTGAAACTTGGCGGGACTTAGCTTCCAAATAGTGTCGCTGTTGGTGGTACTGTGCTGCTTGGCCTGACGGAGAAATAAGTTACTACTGAATTTGTAAAAAAAAAAAAAAAAGGATAATGATAAGTTGGCGTAGAAGGAATATTTCAGACCAACTTGTCAATGCCGAACGGCTCATGTTATCAAACTCCAATGATAGTCAATTGGTGTCTGTTTGATAAATTTCTGTCAGAAAAAAGTAATTAGGATGGGTTGTTGGACAGTTCTATCGACTGGAGCAACTTTTGTATTTAGTGACATCACCAATAGTTTATTTCAAATAAGTACAGAATAAATAAATAAAATTGGGAACGTCCTATACGATTAAATTCGAAAGAGAAAGTTGGGCAAATCTGCAGTTGTTTAACTATTGCGTTTATTTAAACTATTTGTTAAAATCCTTTTCTTGCCCTACCCACTCTCAGATCTCTTTTCTGGCAACAGGAGGTCATTGAGACCGTGAACAGAAAAAAGGCCAAAAGGAAAAAAACCGCAGGCCTGCAAAAAAAAAAAAAAAAAATGGAAGGAAAAAAACCGAGGGCAATAACAAAAACAAAAAAAAGTTGTGTTTTTGGTGTTATCATAGGTTCGGTTAGTTTTCTTAGTTAGAATTTCACCAGGCAAGGTGCTAATTTGACTCTCGTACGACTTCTATTACTATTTTTAACGTTGGAATTTTTTTGTGGCAATTATTTTCTCAGGCTCACTTTATTCACAGCTTTTTTACGCTCCTCCCCTCACCCCCGCGGCTTTTTTTTTTCAACCTAGATTCATTGGAACACATTTGAAATTTGCATCGGTGTAGGAGATCACTGATTGGCTAGAAAAATTATCCACATAAACCAGTGAAAACGAGCGTATAGGCGTATAGGCCTTCTTGTCTGTCTGTCCGACTGTTAGCCAAATTCATGAACCGATTCAAATAAAATTGTGTAGGTCTTTTCTTTGAAATATGGCTGAACGCATGCACTTGATTGTATACCCGTTGATAAAAAATCTAGAATTTGGCGTTATAAATATGGTTTTTTGGCCTTTTAATTTCTAAATCGTTCCTCATTTAACAAACTAGTTAGGCAGATTCAGAATAATATTCATTAAGAAAGATCCTATTCAACTTTTGTTAAAAGTTAAGATGACGGCCCAAAATTACGTGAAAAAAAAAGGTGTATCACAGTTATATCCAAACTCATGAAGCGACAGGAATGAAATTTGATATAGATATTCTTTTTAATACGGCTGTACGACGTATTACTTGGTTTTACGATGAAACCTTTTGGGGGGGGGGGGGCCCCCCCCCCCCCCTCAAGGCAAAAAAGGAAGTTTAACCCTTCTGAACTCTTTGGACTTAAACCAACTGGTTCGAACAAAATTTCTAAGAACATAATTTGAACCTATGCCTAACGATGTGTATGCATGATTTTAAACCAAATGATAAAATTCTAAACTTGCGTCTAATCGGAAACGTTTTGGAGTTTGGGACACAAACTGGTTATCAATACTATTTTCTTTAAGTAAACGCTATTGAAATTTAGCGCAAAAGCAACTCTTCCGACCAAAATTCATTGTTATGATTTGGGGGGGGGGGGGTGTGTGTGTGTGCGAGAGAGGTGTACAGAACAACGTGGGCATCCAGTAATTTTGTTTGGTAAGGGCAAAGGTGATTGGAATTCAAAATGCAGGCGAAAACTATGTTATGAGTTGGGTTAGGTTAGGTTTAGGCGTTGTGAGCTGTAAGTCCCTCGTATCCCTGTAAATTGATTCATTTTTATTTTTTCACTGCCTTAAAACGTTAAAATAGGGTGGACCATAAAATTTAGCTTTAACTTCGTCTGGAGCTCCTCCCTCCCTCCCTCCTGGGTCCCAGCATGCAAGGAGAGGTTGGATTAAGGCTAATTTTCAATGTATCCTAGTTCCTACTTAAAGCCACAATGCACAATGTTATTCTCTGTTATAATATATTTTAAACTAAACTAAACATGTCCCTAGTATAGTTTGTATAATATTTGCTGCCGGTAAAAAATAAAACCACTAAACCACTATCTGCCACGTTTAGTTACAGGGTTGTTACGATTATACTCAAGTGATTATAATTATTGAATATAACCACGATTATAATCGTTTGATTAAAATTGAAATTCTCCTGATTATAATCAGGGCCAAGGTTGACAAAACTGTGGATATACAAGTATAAAAGAACTTAAAACACACTGCTCTTGAAACTTCTGCAGTCAGGAACGATATGTCTTCTACTTTTTTGGCCAAATCCGTACAAAAATATGCAACCGACTAGGAACAACCAAAGTAGGAAAATTAATGGCAACATTTCAAACCCTTAAATCCAGAAGAAAAAAAAAGGACTTTGCAACTTATGACTTGTAGGCGGCAACTGAAGCTGATGTGACTGTTCATTTCATCGGATGAGGAATGTGCCACAACATCTACACCGACTTTACTAAGTATTATTAGTAATAATTGTTACTGCGGTGCACATGTTAACATTGAAATTCATGTATGGTAGTCACGTTGTAAACTTGTAATACTTAAGAGATGTATTGGCATTTTGAGAGTAGAGCAATTGCCAAGTAAGACATGGAGCAAACTCGAGCAACTTTTAAGTATGTCATAATTATTGTTGTAATCTTATGTGTTGTTAAAATCTGATTTTAATCAAAATAAACTTGATTATAATCAAAATAATCCGATTAATTTGATTATTTTAAAATAATCATGATTATTTCCAACCCTGTTTAGTTAGCCTCAGTAAGTTGAAAGATATTTAAAACTTTTTTTTACGTTATTTTGGTACAGTAACAAAAAAAGAGTAGCGTTGTGATTTTAGCGCGATTGATTTTACAGAAAGTGGTTAGACAAACCCATGCCGTTCCATTGCCAAATAACTATAACAAATCGTAAATCACCTCACGATACGAGAAGAAATAGATAGTCCACCACTCTACCCTGCTGCACTGTGCCACACACTGCCACAATAATTTTATCTATTTTTTCCTTTGTAGGATGGTTAATCCACACTCGAGCTTACAAACACATACTCAAAAGTTACAACAGATTGTAAAGAAACGTGAATGATGAAATGTTATCGAGTGTTGGCCATATGAACTGTGTGTTATCTCCTACCTAAGTGGGTCGCCACATCCCCGTATGACAATAACGACCAAACAAATACAATTCCATGGTTGGCTATTGTATGCCACCTTCCTCCCCCGCGCCATTCGTAATGGAGTGTGCCGAGTCGGCGTTTGTTTTGGTCCGACCATGCGTCCCGTGCCAAGCAGTGGTCCATGCGGGGGCGTGTATTGTGCTAGACACGCGAACGCCAACCAGTTCCAATTGACACCGGAAATAAAAGGGGGGTGATGGGGTGAGGGGGCGCCTTTACCCACCCCTCCCTCCCTCTTTCGGGGTTGATGACTTACACCCGGGGGCCTTGTAATCTAAACCCATTGATAAATCTGACAAGTTGGCTGATAAGGATATCATTATCGTCCCTAAAGGGGGGGGGGGGGAGGTAGAGAGGGAAGTAAGTGTTGGCAAGATGTCGGCTTCTCTGCAATAGACCCATTTATTTTTCGTTGTTTTCTTTGCAAGTTAATGATTAGAAACTTCGTAGATTAGAAAGTTTACTACATATCGCATTTTAGCTCTTCCAATGATACGCGGGGTCCTGGCGGTAGTTGCGGCTACTAACACCTCCTGTAATGCTTTGCTTTCGTGCTGTTTCTAAGTCAAAAGCATTAGTAGAGAGTAGCCGCAACTACCACCAGAGCCCCGCGTAACATTGGAAGAGCTGAGATGCGATAATCGATGGTATCGTTTAGTTGCAAAGGGTTGAATGGAAAACGACTTTGTATTTTATTAACCTGGAGCTAAATTTCTTTGCTTTTGTTTGCAAATATTTTTAGTAAATCAACCTTCTTCAAAGACATCTTGTTCGTTGGAAAACAAGTGGCAATAAGTGGGGAGGTGCTATCCGATATCTTCATTCGGTCGTGGCGCAACTTCTAACCCACTTTCAGTCCGTACTCTGAATTGGGGGGGGGGGGGGGGAGTTGCTATGCCTTTTTACCTGCGAAATATAGGTATGTTATCGAACATAACATAGGCAAAATGTAACCCAAAAATACAACGCAGACCCCTAAACGACTTTTTATTTTTAAAAGTAACTTTATTTTAAAAATTATTTGAAAAAAATTATTTCTGGGACCCGTAAGTCACAGAATCATGAAGCTGAAATAATAAATGAGACCTTCTGGAAGTAGAGGAGAGTGTAGTAAGATTAAACGCGACACCTCCTATTATGGAACGGCCGACAGATTGTGCAGAATGTGAAAGAATAGATCCCATACTAGTACTTATTGAAAATTGCTGGACGTTCTCTCACTATCCTTGTGTATCTCTGTCAGGGACGTAGTAGTTGCTACTTACCAATCAGTTTAATTCAAGCGACCAGGCTGTTATTTCTTCATGGATTGGTATTGCAAGTAGTTTTATTAGGATATTAACTTGCGGACTAAAAAACGTTCATAATAGGCTTAAGGGTAATTTTGTGCAAAATGGCGTGACTATGGACTGATAGATAGCCTTAGGCCATCGAGGCACGCGCCATAGCCTACTTGGCACTAGACCAAAAATAACCGTTTAAAACAAGGAAGGCCTAAAGGTTTTGCTTCCTAATAAATGAACGTTATTTTGCGTCCTTGGAAAATCGCTTAGAAGCGTCTCTTGCAAAAGATGATGATCACTTAATGTTGACCGAGATTAAGACGATAAAGTGATGCACTTAGGTGTCAACAAGGCACACTTATAAGCAAACTCGTGTAGCAATTTTAAATTTTGTACAATTCTCACATTGATCCTTTCTCAGACCATTCCATGCACCTCCCCCTCCGCCACCCCCCCCCTCTACTTTCAAATGTTCAAGTATTCTTCAATGGTTCCTTGGACCTTAGAGGGCTTGGGGGGGGGGGGTCAAAATGTTCTGAAAAGATCAGTATGGAAAAAGTAATGAAGTGGTATAACAATTTGTATGATGACAACCAGCAGTCGACCTTTCAACAAGGATTGTCATTTCTTGTGCATGCCCCCTACGTGTAACAAGAAAAGCAGTCATTAGCTTGTATCTGGTCGAATCATGTGTTGCTTTGGTGGATGGCGTTACAGTTGAGGTGCGAACCACGCACGGTCTAACGACATACACGTACGATAGCTAATAATGTACACCAACTGTCAAAAAGACGTTAATTTGTCTTTAGGCGCAAAAATCCTGATTAACATATTACTTCAGATTTTCACTTGATCTTAAGGTCAGAGCTGCAAATGAACTTCATTTGGTCAGAGTATTGATCAACTGAAGACAGACGAACAATGCATATTATGTAGGTTGTATATACTTTGGACATAGAAAGGAATAAAATCTATAGTCGAACTAATACTGGCAAGGCATATTGAGTGCGAATGTGAAGTTCTATCTCATAAGAACTTCCTTCCGTTAAGATCCTTTGGCTATCGTGCTAAACTCTGTCAAAGGAATTGTCTTGACCAAAGATAATTAATAGTAAGGCAATAGCCTTTACTGTAAGGTTTGACCTCAACCTCCCATGTTAAAGCCGACATTTTGATGCGTATCTGCGCCGTCTGTGACTACTTTTCGATTAAATTTGATAGGTAAGTTTTGTTGAACTTCGTGAACAAGCACTCAAAAATTCATTAAAATCCGCCAAAGCAAATCGGAGATCTGGACCTGCGATGAAACCATGAAATTCATTTTTGGCCTTTTGTTGTTCTTGGCACGACTCGTTTGTGCTGCGCTCTCTACAGATCAAACTATTTGTCCGAGTATAAAGCCTTATAGCTCATTTTACAAGTATTGCCCTATAGATATACTGCATAAGGCCTTTTGTAATTGGTCCGTCAAGTAGTACAGAGATCAGGGAGCTCTAAACGACCACATTTATTGTTTTACATTGTTTTAAACATTGTTATTATGTAACAATACCAATCAGCAAACGCCATATGCAGACGTAGACTGAAAATTAAAGGGTTTGGTTCCAAATTGGGTTCTGTACAGTCAGTCAGCAAACGCCAGTTAGATTGAAGATTATTAAACCGTAATTTGATAAAAATACAAAACATTAAAACAAGCTAATACAAACTGCATGGTACGCCAAAGTAGCACGAATTAGAAAACAAAAACTAACTCGTTTGATGCTTAAGGTAAGGTGTAACAAATATGAAGTCAAACAGCAAAAGAACACAAATAAACTTTCCTGTTAAGGTTTCAGATACTGCAGCGTTGCTGTACTGTTTAGTCCACGTGAAATCTTACTAGTATCCAACCATTATGCAGGTAAATACAATTAAAGCCGGAGCCCAAATTTCAAAATTTTTCTTGCCTGAACAAGGGAAGAATAATGTAAGGTTACACTCTCTACTATTTTCTACGTCGCCTACTTTTCGTTCATCAACCTACTGATGATACATATATTATTTTTCAAGATTTTCAAGCACTTTTCCAGGCGTGCAATTTCATTATTACTTTCCTGGTTTTCAAGAACTCGCACGAAGCCTGAATTGCCTGTCGAGCTGTGCTAAGCACACTAAGACCATTAGTTTTTAAACAATTTCCAGCGATGTCGTTTAGCCAAATAGAATACACCAATCATTAGCTGATTAATTGTGTGCAAAAGGACAAATGGTAAAAACACTTGACTACAGCAGTAAGGTTTCACGTGGACTAAACAGTACAGCAACACTGCAGTGTCTGAAACTTTACAGGAAAGTGTATTTGTGTTCCTGTGCTCTTTTGACTTCGTATTAGACGTTAAACCTTACCTTAAGCATCAAACGAGTTCGTTTTTGTTTTCTATTATTTGTTAATCTAAATTGCGATTTTGCACTGTTTACAAATTTTAAGCAGTAGAAACTGGATTAGTTCTTTCAAATTCCGTTTGGTAGTCACGTAAACAAGTAAATAAATTAAAATAATGATTTTGTTTGTTTTTAAATGGAAGCAGAGTGTACGTTCATATACCACCGGTATTATAAATTCGCCAGCCAAGAAGGTAGGGGTACTTAGCAGAGGCGTAACTTCAAAATTGGGGCCCGGAGGCAGCAGTGCTGTGGAGGCCCCCCCTCTTCAAAATTGGCGCCCGGAGGCGGCAGTGCTGTGGAGGGCCCCCTTTAAAAAGACACACATCAATTATTGCCGGTCACACTAGGTGAAACCCAGAGGAGGGTGGGGTTCTTTAATAAAAAAAAAAGAAATGCAGTTTTTCTGCACAAGGCAAGAGCCCTGTAGAGGTGGCCCCCTTCCACTTCACAGGTGCAGTGGAGGGGCCACCATCACCCCTTCATAAAAAATGCCGTTTTTGAAAAACAGACGAGAGCCCAGTGGAGGCCCTTCATAAAAAAATTGATGTTTTGCCACAAAAGGAAAGAGCCCAGTAGAGCCCTGCCCCCTTTAAAAAAAAAACAAAAAAACAATTAAGTTATTGCAACACAAGACCGCAACTCTTTTTCACAAAACTACAGCAACAACGTACTTTCTCATATTTTGCGGTCACAAACAAATTTTAAATTGAGGCCAGTGAGGGGGCCCCCAAAGTCGGTGGGCCCGGAGGCGGCTGCCTCCTCTGCATCATTGTAGTTACGCCACTGGTACTTAGGTTGTGTGGAAATTAAAACAAGAAGAAACAAAACGGAAACAACACTAGATACAGGCAGAAAAAGAAAACTGATAAAATTGGACTTATTTGGGAAGGTGGAAAAAAACAATAAAACCTGTATTTTTATGACTGAATATGAGGAAAATGTGGGGGTTATTTTCATTTTCCACTAGCAGCCCTTTCGAGTCCGTTGACTGTCAGGAGAGGGCGTTTGTTTCTTAAGGTTACCATGGAAACGAGTTGCGTGTTGATAGTGTTTCTTTCTTTCTTTCTCAGGTCGGGACAAACTGTCCCCTTTAGTGTTGGACGGAAGGAGAGGGGCAACAAATAGCCTGAAAAGAAGAAGGGGCAATCTGCCAAAAGAAGCAGTTAGGGTCCTCAAACTCTGGTTGTACGAACACAGGTACAATGCCTATCCATCAGACCAGGAGAAAGTACTGCTGTCTAGGGAAGCTGGCCTTACAGTTCTCCAAGTGAGTAGGACATAATAGCCAATAAAAATAAAGAAATAAATTGATTCGTACAAACGGTACAAAAAACGTGACACTTTATTTTTGTCAGATGAATGCCAAAAAAATGTGAGAAACCAGACAAAACATTATTGATTAGCCGCCACTGGCCGACGTCAATCGGTTGTCAGTTTGACTGGTAAAAATACCCGAGGATATGTACCATTTCCTGGTGTTAAATAATCCATTTAAAAAACAATTTGTGGGATGATATTTTTCAGTTGTTTCTTCTTTTTCTGATTGATTCAATTCGACCTTGGCAAACTGATCTTGCGTGATCATAGAGAAGCCATATTGTTTAAATTCGAAATCGGCCATTGTTTTCTTCACACCTCGTCCACCTGCCATTTTGCTACGTTTGGCATCTGCATTCATCCCTCACTTTTCCTTGATACCATCTTGTATTATTTTGTGTTGATTACAGAGTATCTATCACTCACTGTTCATCACAGAGCACTCATTCTTCATCATTGTTCATTTTCATTGCAAAGCATCGTGGGACGGATAGCTCAGTTTGGCTTCGTGCTCCCGAAAAACAAACAATAACAACAACAATGCTTCCATCCCTTACCCTCTTGGTATGTCAGTAATGATGTAGTGTCAGTGATTTGGTAACGGGTCAAGTAGGGGTAGTCCGATAACGGTATCGGAATTCATCGGTATTTTGCCATATCGGTATCGGACCACTGTTAATGCTTCCAGTATAGATATTTGTTGCTCGAAGAAACGAAACCGTCTTCCCTGCAAAACTGATGCCAAGCGCGGCAAAAACAACAACCAAGTGACAAAAGCAAAGCCAAAGTTTGTAATGAAAATGTTTCACATGATGATTCTGATGCTGAAAGTGATGACCAACTTAAAATCTACTTAGAAAGTGAATATACTGAAGACATAAGTAGGAATAAGAGAATAAAAATGTCCTTATTGCTGCAAATATTGAAAATTTTGAGGTTTGATTAACGAAAATTATTTTTCGGAAAGTGTATTTCTATTTTAAGAATACCGCACAAGCAAAGAATATCTTTTGCTGGTGTAACGTTGTATAAGAAGGTGTTTGCTATATAATGTAACAGTTGTTTTATATTGTTTATTGATATGCAGCTTGAGCGACAGAAAAATTAAAACGGAAGTTTTCATTGAACCTCTCAATTTAACGTAATTTTTTTAACCGAATAGGGATTGTGGCCAAAAAAGCTCGTGGCTTACGAGCAAAATTTTCCCCTCTTTTTATTAGGATAATCTCATCAGTTGGAACCCATGCAAAACCAGAAACTGAAGTTACATTTCAATGAAAATTAAAATTTAAGCTGTGTTTTTAATATCGGTATCAGTATTGGACCGGTTTGCCTTTCATAGGGATGGGATCAGTAAAAACTCATATCGGCCAATCCATAGGATCAGGTTGCCAGTATGAATCTGAGTCACGCTACTGTGATTGTGCACAATGTTGGCTAATGTACCACATTCCTCGTAGTGTAGAATTTTCGTAGTTTTCACAATTTCACAATGATGTATTCTACGTGTGTTCAACGGGTTTTTTATGTTATACCTGCATCCTTGTCACCCATTCTTAGCTTAACGATCATTCATCGACCTCATGTGCTCTAAGCCATGTATCACAGTGTATCCAACTAATCAAACAACTGTTTATTATCTTTGGATATCTTTGCAGGTGTGCAACTGGTTCATCAATGCCCGGCGCCGTATTCTGCCCGATATGATCCGTCGTGAAGGACACAATCCTTTAGACTTCACCATCAGTCGGCGCGGCCAAAGGAAGGACTCGGCCACTCCGACTGATGCCAATTCGGCAACAGACTCAGACGAAAGTGAAAGGGGGTCTGATGGGGGGCAGTGGGGATTAGGAAGGCAGCACGACGATGAAGATGATGACGAAGAAGAAGAAGATGAGGATGATGACGAAATTGAGAGGTCGAGGACTCCCCCACAAACCCCTTCCACAGCTCCGCACAATCGCGGACCGGAAGAAGAATTGTTCAGTTTTTACCTTCTTGTGGACACTGCCATTAGTCAAATTGACCAGTGGAAAAGGGAAACAATGCCCACGACATCAGAGGTCAGCTAGCCCGGGCCAAAGGGGTTGGGATCATAAGGGAATCAAGGGTCACTAACGCCGGCCGGACTTTGCAACATTCCAAGCCGTTGTGTGGCGAGTGGCCCATTAGGGGGGAAGGGGGGATCGTCACCTCATAGTGGCTTTTGTTGTGTGGAAAAGAAGTCTATGGTAGTAATAAGTCTAGTCGTAGTGTGTGGGTGAAGGGATGGACAGGAACGGACAACTGCGGGGGTCATTAAATGGATGTGTCTTATGTTGTTTACCTCTGCAGGCAAGTAAGAGGATAATGAATTCTTTATTGTTGATTTGTCTTGTTGATATGCTAATTGACCTAACCCAGGAGTTAGTTAACTGCCCACCTGTTAGTTTATGGCTAATCAAGTCGTGGTGATAGGACGTAGGACGAGTCTATTAATCAAAAGGGATGATTGTCAAGGAGAGTGGACCAACATGTCCACTTAACGGTAGCGCTCAATGGTTGTGGTGTTAGAATATAAGTTTGCTTTCTATTGTCAAGAGTTTTATCATGGCAGACTTAGTAGAAGGGATTAGTGCAATACAACTTCAAATCAAGTTCTGTGTATAACTTCCATCTGTAAGTAGACGATTTAATTACGATCAGCCTATATATATAATGTGTTCTTTATTTTTAATTTGAAGGAATTGAATATGATGCTCACTGCCAATCTATACGTATATCCTAACTGATACTTCTAAAATCGTCTGCTGTCGTCGATCGTACGGAAAAGAAGAATACTATGAATTGTGATGGCGTTAAACTAATTGTTAATAATAGATGGCCAATGGTTAACTTGCATTTGAATGTTGTTACTGCAATGGACAGGCAGCAAAACGTTTTAAATACTTTTCAATACTGCCTCTATTTTCCCATTTAAGGCGTCGAACTGGTTCTGATGTGATCGATATCTGCAATGAAGGCTTCATTCCCATTGAGCCGGTCACTCTAACAAACTTTTTACCAGCTTTTGGGATCTATTCAGACGTATTCCAAACATTTTCTTGATCCTTACGATGATGGAGGTGTCCTGAATGGCCCCTCACTCCCCTTACTACACTTTCAGTCTTAAAAGGGAGAGGAAGATTCAAAATTGAGCAGATTCATCTCTAGTTGACTTCAGATGATGTAAGGCGATAGAGATTCATTTTAAATGTTGTTGTTTCTCCTGTAAAAAGTTTCAGTTATAGCATTAAGGAATGAGAAGTGGTTAAAGTGTGCTCTTCATTTGTGTTCCTGATTGAGAAATGAAATAATTTGACTATTCGTCCAAATCATATCCAATTTGGCCCAGATCCAATTTTGCCAAAGATTGAGACGAAAATTGTGCCTTATGTTTCAGTAATACTTTAATGGTTTTTGAGAAGGAGTCTAAACAACAATCCGATCCAGACGATTAACTATTGGTAACTGTGAAATGAGAGATTGGTGAGGGAGGGAGGGGAGGGGTGGGGTGGGGTGGGTGGGTAGGGAAAGAGAGGTTTTGAATTTTCTACTTTGCCCCCGTCGTTGAACCGTTCCTGCCTGGTTTTATCTTTTTCGGAGTAAGTAGTTAAGTAGGTTTGGCTTGCATTTAGGCCTAACCTTGGACTTGGAACACAGACCCGGATGCCAAAGTAGACTCTATAACTTGCGATACGATACTCGGCCAGCCGCAGCAAATAATTGCTTGTTTTTCATTGGCTGAGTATTCGTCACGTGCTCAAGCGTCGTTCTCACTTTTAGTATATATATATTCCATTATCATCGCTCAATTTTAAACGAGAGAATTATTATAAACTTTTATCGTTGTTATTTTTTTTTTTTTTGTATTTTGTCTTTGTTCGTGGGTGGTTGCAAATAAAACGAGTTTAGACATAAATGGAACAAAGTCAATTTATTTTGTTACTACATTGAAAGGGTAAATCAGACCATTTACTATCACTACATAACAATAACAGGCATTCTAAAACGTTCCTGAAACCATTGTATGCAATAATGAAAAAGAATTCTAAATTTTAAGTTTAGTACCATTTTTTTTCACTAGATGTCGTCGTCAAGCACTTAGTTGAAATTATTTTTGCATATTTTGGATGTTAATTTTTGGAATATTTTATCTATTTACTCATTTACTGATTTTTTTCTGGTTTAAAATTAAGTGCAAACAGCTTCACAGTAGAGTACAAATATGCTGTGATTGCTAAGGTGTGTAAGTACAAGTCAGGGCACAATAAGAACTGGTCATTGTTTATTTCCTGGGGAAGGGGGGGGGTGGATTTGTTGGACCCTACCCGGGGGGGATTATACATTTTACGCCCATCCAGGGAGGCAGTGGTCACACACAAAAAACGCTGACCAAACTGGGGGAAGAAGTAATTTTTTACCTCAAAATGACACTTTCAGCAGTAAAAGTTTCTAAAACTCTCCCACATCATGTAATTTTTTATAAGATTTTGACTTTACTTCTAGTGTCATTCAGTGAATAGTTCTTTAAAATCACTTTCTAAAAACGTGTTTGCACCATGGGGTATTTTTCATGTTGCATGTGTTGATGTGTGAAGGGTATGGACACGCTGATTCGAACTGTGTCAATGACCATCCCTTGCATCAAAAGTTATTCTACCGTCATCAAACTATGAATCTCTGTCCAAAGGTGGTTTAAAGAACACTTCTTTGAATGTTCCACAAGTCAGAACATACATTTCTGCTCAGGCCTTTCGACTTAAATGTAAGACTGTCTGAGCAGAACGTAAAGACAACGTAAATAGGTTTGCATCTGTACTTATTTAAGTCATAGCTCGTGTTCCATACAACTGGGAACCTGTCGATGTGAAAAGTTATTCTTTAATTAGTTCAGAGAAAATCCTGAAAAAGCTGCGAGGTTTTTTTTTTTTCAGGGTCTTGGGAGAGGAGTTCATCAAAAACTTGCAGGTCGCGTTTTCAATTCCTCTGCGCCCCCCCC
>JAHWFP010147520.1:0-16520 GCA_023313725.1 Lithobius niger
AACGTATTCTTACCGCAATTCTTAGGTTTAGTAATTGTGTAAGTGATCCAAAAGTCAAACATGCATGTCAAAATGGATGTAATTGCCCGTTAAGCGTAGTGTTTCTGAATCACAAAAGCAACCCCATTTGCAGTCGTCGCTTCACTGCGCAACTCGGCTCTTAAACTGAGCAAGCGCCCGTGCAAAGGTCGGTCTTTCCTGGTTAGGAAGCATTGGCAAAAATCAGGATTGAAATATCAGACTTCCTGAGCGGAGAATTAAATCCTTGAACCTTTAAGCCTGAAAGCTGAAAATCCACCTGTCAGCTCTACTGACGCTATCAGTATTACTGTTGTTAGTATTGCTATCAGTACTATGGCTGTCAGTGTTGCCGAGATGTGGGGCCTCTGGCCTTTCACCTCAGAGATCGAGGGGTTAGTTTTACGATCAACAGGCTGTCAGACAGTAAATCCAAAAAGTAACGGAAATAGGTTTCCATCCGCATTTATTTATCAAAGACCACACTTTAAATATTTGTCTAGCTGAGGTATTGTGTGCCATTTAATAGAGCAGTGACACGACGTAGTATTATTGTATATAACTCTATGCTGGAGCCTTAATGGGTTAGCTGCAAGGGGCACTGCAGAGAGAAACAGAAGGGCGTCATACTGAAGCCGATGCTGTGAAGAGTGATTTCTTAGACCTAAAACGCGCGATTTTTGTTGTTGGAGAAAACAACGTTATTTTAAGCCTAAGAAATCCGCTCTTCCGTTGTTATTCCCACCATTTTTATGTAGTGCACCTTGTAGTTATGCCCTCCAAAACCCATACTGGTGCCAATCTGGCGGCAAATGTCACTGCTCTAAAATACCGACTTTTGAATAAATAAATAAATAAATAAACTGCAAATATGATCGAGTAGCTTTTTTTTGTACGTTTCTTGTATCAGCCGTGGGATTCGAACCGATATTCTCTGGGTCTGCAGACGACGAAGCTAACCACTAGGCTGTGCTTGTTCGCTTTGTGATCCTTACAAAACTCGCAGGGTGTGCTTTGTGATAGAGGGTGTTAAATTATCTATTACTACGGAACCAGACGATATAAAGACTTAGGATTTGCTGCATTTTAAGCTAAAAATTTACCAGGAGCGTACTAGCTAGTTTTAAGTGTTGAATTTGAGGATATATTTTTTTTTAACTGAAGTTTATTCACAAAGACCGCTTCAAACTCGGTGATCTGAACCTTAAATTGTGGCGTGGCGTCCAAAAGCAACAATACGGTTTTTTTTAGCCAACAATACCAGAATGCTCTTTTGTTGTTCGATCACGTCGGCATTTAAGGAGCACTGAGTGGAAGGCCGTATGCCCAAGAAATAGTCATTCGATCACTGCCAGCTGAGATAGAAGCTTTCGAACAAGCTCGTTAGTGTAATTATCACTATCGTAGTCAGTAAACTGAGAATACAAACTCAACCAGTGCCAAGACTTGAACCATCGTCACAAACCTCTTACTTAAATTTATACACTTAACTCTTAAATCGTACTTAAAATCTCTTTGCTGACTGAGCCATCGTGACATAAAAACAGAGTTTTAAAAAGTTCCTTATAAAGTGGATGCGTTTTTTTTTTTTTTTTAGTATTACATTTTTCCGAGTGGGTCTCTGTTCCCGTCATACGCTGAGCCAGTGCCGTAATACTGTCGGTCATCCATTTCTCCCTAACAGAATTCTTTATGTTCTCCTGGTAAAATCAGACAGTATGAAACTGCAATCTGAACTATCTCTTAAGTCAAAATGTAGACATAGCATAACTAGGCATTTAACTGAATTACACGACCGATCAAGAAATGCTATAATACATTAGCCCATTTTCTATATTCACAGGGCTGAAACCTATATGATTTCTGCCCAGTGCTCCACGTTAGTGTTCCTCAGTGCTTCCCAGTGCTCCGCAACTTTTCCATTAGTTCACTTCAGTGAATTATTTGGCGTCTATATTCACGTGGCAGAAACTTGTATGATTTTTGCCCAGTGCTCCACATTAGTGTTTCACAGTTCAGCCCAGTGCTCCACAACATCTACATTAGTTCACTTAATCGGCCGAGCGAGAGATGCTATAAAGCATTAGTTCACTTTCTACATTCGCAGGATAGAAACTCATGTGATTTCTGCCCAGTGCTCTTCGGCGCATTGCTTGTCGTTTCAACCTTGTATGATTTCTGCCCAGTGCTCTATCTCGAATATCTACTCCCATCCCTAAAACATTAGAGATAGGATTTTCATTTTTGAACTCGTTACTTTGCTGCACCGAAGCTCACCTCTCAGTAAATTTGAACAAAATCAAAACAAAATTGTGAACGTTATCGTGACCCAAACAGAAAAACAAACCCACCAAATCCAAATTCATTCGAGCGTTATGGCCTTTCATCGCTCGGCCAATAAAAGTGTCCGTAATAGAATGCAATAAAATGTATTTATTTATTTGTCCTTATATACATTTTTTTTTCTTCCTTTCCACAGATATTGACGAATGTGCCAGGATGAAACTGAATTACTGCCCGCAACTTTGCCACAACACGATCGGTTCCTACAACTGTACCTGTGAACCAGGTTACGTGGCATCGGAGTATAAATGCCTAGCAACGGGTAAGTTGAAATTACCGCCTCACGAAGCGACAACAACAGAGTTCCTTCCAGTTAATTTACTTGGACTCTTGCTTGGTTCAAATGGTGCCCCACACCTGTATTAAAATTGAGGATAGCTGACATGAACCTAAGTTGCATCCTTGGTGGTACTGATTGTGATACGTCACACGGCTTACCAGCTAGTTGCTTGCGTCACTGGCGGGAGGGAGTGACGTACCAGATCTACGCGCACGAATGTACTAACTAATACGTGGGATGATAATTTAATGCCTCCACGAAGAGACGCAGACCATCCTTTTGTCGTTCACGGCTTCGACCTTGTAGCGATGACTAATTCGTCTTTGGGTTTATACTTTGTTGTTTTTGTTTCTTCGTTGTTTTCACTTACAGTTTGCCTGTAGTGACCAACTGGAGATTTTCAATTTTCATATCATTACCAGCTTTCAGAACTCTTGTGGTTCTTGGACAATAGCCCATAGGAATAACATTAGAACCGAAACGAAAAAAATTCTAGCAGCAAAACTATTTGCCTTACAGTAACATTTTTAAAAAACGTCACCTTAATTTTTCGCGTATATAAATTAAGCACACAAAAAACTGAGAAGGTTCCTTGGATAGAACGACCCCTGTGTGGTTCCGGCATGTTTAGTGGTTTGGGTGAAAATAGCATGGATTTTCGATGCAATGTAAACAAAATGAATTTTTTTTTGAATTACGGAAGCATTTTTTCAAAAAGTGTTCTTGCCATGTGAGAGATAATACATCCAGCTTTACGAATGAAAAAAAAAAGTCTTGATAGAACAATCGTAGCTGGTTCCACATCATTTTGAAAACGTTTTCTGTATTTTAGCAGTGGAGGGTTAGGCCTAACTGGGTTGGAGGCCAAGCTCTTGCTCTTGGTCCGAGAGACCTGATTCCTGGTAATGGCTTGAGTCAGGGATTCGAACCCAGATTTCTACATTGGGCCTCGAACAACCGAGACCGCTATGCGAACTCTTATCATAATCACCACCATAATTTTTAGCTGCTCACAATGTTGGTTCCATTATGTTTCCTCGTTTCATAATAGTATTTGTAGCTAATTTCCTTATCGACTGTTCTCTTCAGTTTGTTTCAAAATTATGGTAATTTTATTTTTACTTTTTTCAGGTGATCCCGAAGTTCTGATTTATGCCAACGGTCCTGCTTTACTGGCTCTGCATCAGGGCAGTTTTCGTTATTTTATTGCGAGCGATGCCAACATAACAACAATGGACATCGACGCCAAAGAAGGTACGTTAACTCCCCAAGCAAAACTGGTATAACAGAAGCCGCAAAGTTTCCGAAAAGGGTCGGCCTTTGAGTGTAGTGACATCATTCAACCAGGAAAAGGCCGTCAAGGGTAGTCCTATATTAGCCAAGTTAATCCCACCAACTAATAGTTCGAAAGTTAAATGAAAACTAGAACATTGCTACATGCGGTAGCAATCTTAAGTTTTCATTAATGTCCAAAGTGTTATTCAATGCAATTAACTTGGCTAATAGGATTAAACTTGAGGCCTTCCCCTGGTTGAATGATATCACGGCCTTCGAAGGCCGACCCTTTTTGGAAACTTGGCGGCTTTTCTTATACCAGTTTTGGTTTTGGGTGGATATCACAACTGTTATAGGACTGTGAATGTACAAAGGATCACACGGTCTAATCGTTACCTCTACCTTTTTTGTCTGGAGGCATTTTGTGTCTATACATTTTCTCATTCATAATTTTCGCATTTGCGAGTGTACAATTTGCCGTTACATCAGCCAAATTGGCGCGGTTTGGTTTATTGTATGTCCGTGTTTCACATGCGTAAGTCTGTTCTATCCCATTTTTCAGCACACTGGCCAAAGGAAATACGTTAGCCATCAAATAGAATATTTTTACCTTACTTTTAATTCTAAAATAGATATGCTGAACATTTGGAATAAAGGCTTGCAGTAGTCAAAAAAGAAAAATTAAAAAATTAAAAAAATTTAAAAATTAATAAGAGAATTTCCAACCATGCTCACTAGACTAGGCAGCCAGACTTAAGGCTATAATGATTTCAGGCATGTTGACAATATGGCCGCCGCGAAACGACGCTGCCAAAGACAAACTATGCGATGGAGGCGTGTTCGGCATTCCAGCCAGTCGGTCGATCACGGTTTTCAGAATTAGGTCGTGACATTTGTTCACAACTAGTGGCAATTTTTAAACTAATAATTTTAATTTTATAGCTTTACGCGACAAATTTTTATTAGCTTTAAAACAAATTTAAAATATTTTTTTAAAGTTATCACAGCCATAGTTAGGCTATTTCCCTCGTACTTGGATTAAACAGTGACAGTAGTATCTACAAACTGCTTCAAGGAAAAGAGTAGCAACATATCAGTTACATTCTTTTGGGTTGTAACCAACCCCCTCAGCTGATAGAAAGTAGCAACAGGACAAATTACCGAATCTGTAGCATTTTCGGCAGCCATATTGCACAACCCAGTCGCGTGTGCTGTTTTGTTCTCAAGGTCCGGTAGGTATTGTAGTACAAACGTGGTCCAACCCCTTTGGTTTTCGACGTCTGTGCCATTTATTACAAGCAAAAAATCAGATTTAGTTAAAGTGGGAATTAAGTAATGTGAAATTCTATATCTAAATTCTTGGCTCCGTTTGCTTCACCTAAACATGGAAGACCGACGGGTCTGGTACATTTCGCCTTATTTTTGGACTAATAGAAAGGGGCAACACTAGTCGCTCCTAAAAGAACTGCCACCAGTGAATTCGTACATGATCGTTCCTAAGGTACATCCCAAAGAAAAAACAAACTTTCAACATGAGAGAGAAAAAATTGTATAATGCGATAGGTGAATTCGCTATTTAGATGGAAGGAATAATTCCATTAGACATTTGGGGTACTGTTTTTTTGTTTTTTTGTTGCTATGACTCATCACTGGTAGGATGCAAGTTTCTGATGCAAGTAAGCGAGGAAAATTCAACTGTCGTGTACTCGAACGTGGGAGATGCGTCTCGGTAGAAAGTTATCAAAGTTTGTTTTGAACCTGTTGTTATGAACATTACTTAAATACAGATTCAGACTTATTTCCGCTGCCTTTCGTACGCAAATAGTAGACTGCCTGAGGTAGAAGGAAATCCATGACCTGTGAAACCAAAGGGGAAGCCCTTTGGGAGGTACTTGCTGTTGATGGGGGTACTTATAGGTTGGTGAGAGGTACTAGTAGTTGGTGGGAGGTACTGGTGGTTGGTGGGTGGTACTGTGTTGGAAGGAAGTACTTCCAGGTTGGAGGGGGTACTTGCAGGTTGATGGGAGGTACTTGCAGGTAGGTGGAAGGTACTTACAGGTTGGTGGGAGGTATTTGCAGGTGTTGATGTGAGGTACTGGTAGATGGTAGGATGTACTTGTAGGTTGGTGGGAGGTATGTTAGTAGGAAATTCTGTAGGTTGATGGGAGGTATTTCCAGGTTGGTGGGAGGCACTTGCAGGTTGATGGGAGGTACTTGGAGTCAGGTGGAAAGTGTTGGTAGGAGGTATTTGTAGGTGGTGGGAAGTATTGGTAGTTGATAGGATGTACTGGTAGTACTTGTACTTGTAGGTTGGCAGGAGGTACTGATAGCTGGTGGGAGGTACTGGTACTTGGTATCAGGTAATTGTAGGTGAATACCAATGCAGGTACTGGTGAAAACGAGATTGCTGACAGCCTTTTGGTAACATGGTTTTGGGTGGGAGTACAATAAACCTCTGAGTCCTCCCTAAGGGTGGGGAGTTTCAGAATATTTAGTCATTCACCTAAGAGTAGTTCTTTGATGGACCAAACCACCTTTGTGGCCCTTCCTTTAAACATTGACTATTATTTTTCCCACCATATGTCAATAGGTATGATATATTGGGTTAACAGCAACAATTTCCTCAAACGTTCCTACATTCCCAATACATCTCAAAATGCGCCTCCAAGCGGCTTCGAGCAAACGTTGGCCAGAATTAACTCTCATGTGTTGTCCATATCCGCCGATTGGATGGGAAGGTGAGAACAGAAAAAATTCCAAATATCAATTAGACGAAAAAAACCACACAAAAAACTAAGCTTTATTTTTACACCTTTTTTTTATGATTATCATAGGAATCTATACTGGGGTGAGGTTACGCTTCACACGCCCCGCAAAGGGCAAATCTCCGTATCAACCATAGATGGACGATCCAAGTTAACCCTACTGACGACAGGAGATGAGTTTCCAGTGGCTGTTGCTGTTAATCCAGAGATCGGGTAAGCCTGAAATTAGTTTAGTTGGCTTTCATTTCTTTCAGCCTTATGTCAACTGAGGCTACAGTACATACATGATTAGAAAACTGGTAGGAGCCGAGCCACCATCTTCTGCATTGGTTGTGTACATGTTTGTGGTACCTTGCCCTTATCTGCAGTCCTGACAAAGTGTTCTCTCCAGGCGTGATCAAGCTGAATGGAGTAGTTGACTATAAAGTAAAAACCATAACGCTTGTCCCTTAACGTTGACTACTCTGTATTTCACATGTTCTTTACAAAGGTTGTCACTGCACAAAATAATAAGGAAATTTATAGGAAAACTATGGCGGATTAACTTGGGAGATAAAAGTGTGTGAAAAGGTAGATGAACATGGAGCGTAATGCACAAAAACTACTTAAAAAAACATGGGCCAGTTACATTTCGGTGGTTAAAGCCCAATGTTTCCCCATCTTCATTTAAAAGATGAAAAGTTAAAACACCACATAGTCAGTTCGCCTGTATGGTACCTTGAGACCTTCATATTGGGCTTTAACCACCGAAATACTATAACTAGCCAATGTGTTTTTAACTAGTTTTGTTCATAATGCTCCATGTGTTCAACTGCAATTTATGGTGGATTTTCCAGAGATGCCAAGAATACAACAAGATAAAAAATAATAAAAAAAAATGAATAAAACATTAGCATGGGGGTTGGCAGTATGATCCGTGCACCAGTTTTTTTTACTCTCACTGTTGATCTCGGCCATGATGGTCATTTATCAAAGCTTCATCCACGTCAATAATTGTACGATATGGAATAGATCACTTTTTAAATTTCACATCTACTTTAAAATGCGGCAAAACTGGTCAACGATCCTGGGTGCTTGATGTAACATTTTCGTATGTGTTCTGCAGAAGCCAGTTTGCTCCTCTGTTCTGCAAACGGTTTTCTCCAAAATGTTAAGGGCAGCGATGGCCTGGAACGGACACACACTACTCGTTATAGACTCCTACCATTTTTTAAATAACTTACGGACTATAATTAACTCTGTATTATTGTATATAACTATGCTGGAGCCTGAATGGGTTAGCTGCAAGGGGCACTGCAGAGAGAAACAGAAGGGCGTCATACTACTGAAGCCGATGCTGTGAAGAGTGATTTCTTAGGCCTAAAACGCGCAATTTTTGTTGTTGGAGAAAACAACGTTATTTTAAGCCTAAGAAATCCGCTCTTCCGTTGTTTTTCCCTCCATTTTGATGTAGTGCACCTTGTAGTTATGCCCTCCAAAACCCATACTGGTGCCAATCTGGTGCCAATATGGCGGCAAAAGCCACTGCTCTATTGTGAGTTTCTTCTAGAAACACACTTTTTGTAGAAGTAGAAAAGAGGTCCAGTGGGGAGAGACCAATCTCGGAATTCACATCGGGAAACCTCTGATCAAGGCAGTTGCTAAGGAAGTGGTCTGGTGACTTGTCAGTTACCGACAAGACAAGCTTACCAAAAAGAATCAAGTTAGGCTGAGCTTTGCCACCGCAAGGCCACCACATCATGACAACCTTCCATAGTTGCGACTAAATAAATGTTTGTTTAAACTCTCATGTCATGAAACCATTTTCAGAGCAGCGTTTCATGTATTTGAGGGTCAAAATAAAAACCGAGCCACAGTGATGAAAATACATCTACTAGAAGCGGAGCTTAATTATATTTCCTTTAGCACTACTCTCACTTTGTACGGGTCTTAATTCTGGAGGAAAAGACGTAGAAACACGCACACTCATCGTACCTTTTTAATAATGTAGATTCTTTCTTGCAGGTGGATGTACTGGATGAGCGTAGGAAGCAGTCCACGCATAGAAGCTGCCTGGTTGGACGGTTCTAATCGCCGTCCCCTCATCACGTCTGGTCTTTTAGCACCCATGGGATTGACCATTGACTACCACATGCGTCATCGCCTTTACTGGTCAGATGCGGGACTAAACAAGATCGAGTCTTCAAATTGGGATGGATCAGATAGAACTATTATAGCAGCTGGTGGTAAGTGGTCTACTGAGTAAGTTTTATGATTTATGTGTATAAATTATGCATTATTATCTAGAAGCACGTTACTGCATCGGCCATCAAGGTATTGGCCTTCAGTGTTATTAACCTGGTGTCAAGTGCACCATCAGACTATTAGGCATAAACATCAGTGGGTGGTAAAGATGTATCTGACAAACATTTACAAAAAGTTTGATGTAATTCTGCAGAAAGATGTAATGCTATAGTTTTTACTGTTGTCGATGTTGTCAACAAAATTCTCTGCGTTGAGGATCCGCCATTATTATTTTTATAGTATTGTTAGCATAAATATTCATGTAGGAGAGACCAATAAAACTGAGTTAATTGATTGTAATTTTTTTCCAGATGCATGTTGACAGTCTACCATTGCGCATTTCTGCTAGATATAAACCATTTTCAATGCGCCTTCTCAATAAAATTAACTTTCATCATAAATAAAACTAGGGAAAAGCGTTACTCGCTTTTATGCTTTGGCATGCAGTGAAACAAGTAGCATGTGGGAGTGAGCCTTTTACTCGCTCTTACACTGCATAGCAACCAACATTCAATTGGCTGGTTACTTAACTTGCCGGGTTCTTTTTTGGTGATGTCCCAGTCGATGCTGGTGCGTGATGCTGGCACATTGTTTTGGGGTTTTTAAAAGCTTATAATAGAAATATTACATATTTTACTTGGTATGTCTGTGCTCAAAAGCTTACCAAACAACTTTAACATGAAAGTATTTGTTCTTAAATGATGTTTTTTTTTTGTCTTGTTTCCATGATCTTATTCTTGTGGTTGCCGATTTTGAGTTAATCCTCTCTTGGTTGGCAATTGATGAACGAGATGACAAGAATACAATTTTACATATTTAGTCAATTCGACCGTATATGGCACCACTCATTTTCGAGCATTGCTTCTTTACTCAAGCAGTATAAAAAAAAATAGCTTCGCATGCACGTAAGGAAGTTCACCTATGGAGTTGATTTCTTATTTTTTTAATCCATATTTTGTCCGGGTACTGGTTTCCAAAATGAAGAGTTTCAAAATTCATATTTGCATTGCAGTTGAACGTCGTCTAGTGGTGAAGTTCTCCAAAATTCAAGGGCCCACCATTGTATTCTTATATACTGTAAATCTTTAGAACTTCATAAATATTTTATTTACTTGAATTGTGCACTGCATTAGTGTTGAACACATGCATTACTACTCCTTGAATCACTAGAAATGCAACTTCTTTTTTGTTCCACCTTTTTAGAGTCACTTGGTGTCCCCGGTCGCTTGGATGTCTTTGGTCTTACTTTATACTGGGCACCCCGCAACATGAGTGAAGTCCGTCGTCTCGATAAATTTGGCCGAGGAGTCCAAGTGACTGTTAGCAAGCACGCCCAACCTATTACAGATTTCAAAGTCTACCAAACGGTCAAATACAAGCTTCCAGGTATGTGTTCCAAGAGAGTTTAAATTCACATGCATGACCATTGACTAACAAACTAATCTGAACTTAGATAAATTTCTATCTGGGGACAAAAGTCTCTTCTATCCGGCTATGTAAGACCAAACAGGGACCAAGCAAATTTGCAGCACCGCCACCATCTTGACAATGCTGTGCATATTGCATATGTGCATATCGCCAAAATCCATATTACCCTTGATATCGCAAATCACCCGTAATCAGCAAACTTCAATTTCAGTTCAAAAAGTTACGAAATTCGATTTGCCTGGCCCGTGATTCGACTCAAATGGGTGCTGTAGCACTGCTGGTCCCAACCTTTTTCTCAGTGGGCATGATTAACATTCCCGCTGTGTTAAGAGACTTATGTCCAGAGAGTATGTTGTCGAAGATCCGCGTAGCTCGTTTACCAATTCTTCAGCCTGGTAAGTATTGGTAGAATAAGCCCAATGAGGGCAATCATGGTAGTCATTTTACAAATTGTCAGTGTTGAAAGGGAAGGGGTTGTATTGGGATGTCGTTATTAAGGTCTTAAAAGTCTTTAAGTCAGATTCCAAAGCCAACACTAGTACTCAAGCTATGCCTTTTCTAACTGTGTAATGATACCCTACATTATTACATTATGATCTTACAATTTCTTGAAAAATGTCTCTCTTCTCATACTTCTAGCCAAGACTCCGTGCACAGTGGCCAGCTGTTCCCACCTTTGTCTTTTAACGCCTTTGGGTGCAAAATGTGCTTGTCCTGAAGGAACGCACTTCCAGCCAAACTCCACAATCACATGTGCAGCAGGTTAGTAACATCAACATCTTCAAGTTTGAAATGTTACGGTTTAAAGCGCCTTTCTTAAACCATCCTTGAAATTCAATTTTTCAGTAACGGAAACGCAGCGTCCTGAGCCCTTTAAATGTCTCTGTCTCAATGGTGGTCTCTGTCGAGTGTTCCATACCGGCGAAGTGAGCTGCCAGTGCCCCAACAACTTCCGGGGAAGTCTTTGTGAAACTCCAGTCAAAACTCCTCCAGCTTCAGGCTGAACAAAATGAGGTCAACCACGAAACTCTCAGAAAGGCATTCTCTTCACTCCTTCACCCACCTTCCTTCTACGTTAGGACATAACAGCAGCAGTCACAAGCTGTAGGTGTAAATTGCAGTGGGTAATTCGAAGAAACCATTCATGTTGTGGACAATTAACCTCATCATTACTGGGGACATACGTGTACTCCATGATGTGCCAGGAGACATTGCAATTCAAGGAACATAATGAATCTTCGGACGGTATCTCTTGGAAACCCAAGTGCATTAAGATTTAGGCTTGAGCTCCAAACAAAGAGAACGTGGAAATTAAAAACCTTCGTGGCCGTGCATAACGAAACCTAAAAAGAGAGGATTATCTCTGATCATGAAAATGAAGGGGGGGATTAAAAACAAACATTGTTTTATATTTCAGTACTTAAAAATCATACACGCATTGCATGATCACCATGCTGGCCGAAGGCGGAATGTGGAATTCCCCATATTGTGTACATTTGCTTAAAATTGAAATAAGTCGATTATTACCACCCAGTGTATTATATTTTAGCGGTCTACTTTAGTACAAATCCTAATGCTTCCATATCAATGGCATGACGACACGTCTCGTGAACTATGGCTGGTGTTTGGAACCTTAAAACACATAAATGCAATGAAAATGCAAATTATTCCCGAAAGGTAGACTTACAAAAGCTTGAGTAGGCCTAGTAAGGTCTGCAGTAGGCCTATCAAAGGTCTTGACTAGGGTGGGTAGGTCTAGCACGTCTAGTTAGGCCTATTAAAAGCTTGAGTAGGCCTAGTAAGGTCTTGAGCCTATTAAAAACTTGGGCTAGGTCTATTATGGATTTGTGTAGGTCTATTTTAAGGCCTGTTAATTGACGGAGCATCAGGAATTCGATAATCCCCTTAATTCTACCTTTTACCACGAATGTGAATCTTTGAATTGACTTAGACACACTTTCAGCCATAACAGAAAGATTTGAATCCAGTGGTGGGCAATGGTAGGAAAATGTGGTAGAACACTAGCAGGACATTTTTGGAGCTTAAATTCGTTTCATATGAGCAAATTAAGCCTTACTTTAAACACTTGGTTAATAAAATGTTTAATCTCTGGTCCCAGAGGGTAAACCAGAGGGTTTCTTGAAAGTGAAATGGTTATATATATTTGGGGGTGTTGTGGTGCTACCAAATAATCAAAAAAGCAAAACACTATCAGAGAAGAATCAAAACCCCAACACATAATCATGTTCCTGACTGAAAGTAATCACGCTAATGACCATATCATTTAGGTGTAGCCGTTGGTAAAATTAGGCTTCGATTAGGAAATTTACAAAATGCTAGAAATCGGCATAACTAGTAATAATATAGAGAAAAATTACAGCGATAATTAAGAGATAATTAAATCAACAATTTGTCATTTAAGGTCTTGTCAAGATATACTAATAATATGCTAAGAAAGTAAAGATTGGGACTCGAATCCAGGAGTATAGATCAGGCCCAGCAAAAGTTAGTGACTAAACTCCTTCCCGGGGCTTACAACTTGCTCGAGTATAGCTTGAAAAACCTATGGGTATAGTATTTACTAAAGCATTTACAAGCATAAGTATAGTATCGATGAATTGGCTATAGTTTTAAACTTGTAAGAAATCTCATGGGCTATTAACATCATGAATGGGTACACCTTTGGGAATGAAAAATGATCGCACTGTATAGAGGTTCGAGTATAGCCCGACAACAATGCAAACTTTTTCATTGTTATAAATAATAACATACATTAATGAAAGCGGAAGGAATTCGCCATTGTTGATGCCAAAGAGTGGCATTGTTGGATGGCATTGTTTAAAGCCCCAGTATAACGAAAACGATACTTAAAAACTCTGGTTATATTCTTTAAAAAAAAATTTGTCCGCTTACACGAATCCTGGGCGACGTCTCATTATAATCAAAATATTTTTGTAATGTATTACAGAAAACAAAATATTTATCCACAATTGCCATGGATGTAAGATAGGTTATTAAAAAGAAATCGCCCTAGACCCCAGTAAGGTACTCGACACTACTTCGTAACCCCTAGATGAGCAATACCCGGGTTACAATACTGTAGGACAGCCCCAAACTCAAGGTGTGACGGGCCCAAAAATGTATGTCCCAGTCCCACATCTGTACCAACTACTATAGTGTCCGCGGCCTATCTTGAGTCCGCCCCAGAACAAACACAGATAATCGATTGTACGTTTTCGATAGCAGAGTACCTTGTTGATATCCTAGATGGTTACAAAAACAATGGCGGCCGTCGATTAAAGCCGCTCCCTCCTGGAAGACGTAGCCGCTCGTAGGACTCAAGATACGCTGCGCAGACTATAAGTACTAAACATTAGTGCCTCTTTTGCTAGCAGCTCATATTGGTAGCCATCTTGAAAACTGGTTGGCCTGACTCAATTTCCTGACTCAAGTCTTTTCATTCTTTCTCAGATTTTTAGTGTGTATCTGTACAAGGCGCACTGAAAATGTTAACCTATCTTTTTCAGTGAAATAAAAAGCACTTATTCTGTGTTTCGCATTGGTGTTTCCAAAGTGCAAACAAGCTTGTTTTTGCAGTGTGTGCTGAAAGTATGGTTTTATTTCCTAATTAAACATAAAGTTCATTAAGTTGAAGTATCATGCCATTAAAACTAATCATAATCGCACTCTTCTCCTCTGGTATTAAAAGTGCATTTTTTTTTAAATTACATGTCATGTTATCACTTGTAAATAGTTTGCATTATTTGTTTTTTTTTCTTTCTAAGATGTTGTTGATGAGTATTATTATTTAACGTGTATTGTGTACGTCTTTGTAAACAATAAAGACTATAATTATTTTAAAACGTGATAGTTTGTTTTAATTTTGCAACATTTATGTGTGAAGGTTTTGTGGGCATCAGGGGGCAGTATCACGAATTTCAGTCGTTCAGAGTCTCCCATTTGGCTAGTTGGCCAAGGGAGCGGCGAATACTCAACTAACACCGTATTTTGTGTGTCTGATTGTCCGCCCAGTTAGTGGCTCCAGGATAGAGTTATATACGGTATGTCTCAGAAGTCCTGAACCAGTAGGCCTATATGGTATAGGCCTATACAATGTATAGGCCTACCTGGTTCAGGACTTCCTGGTATACTATAGGCCTACCTGGTACAGTGTATAGGCCTATAGTATAGGCATATACTACACCCAGAGGAAAGTCCTGGTTTTGAGTCTTGGGTACTCCCATTAGGTTCATATTTTACTCATAGTTTGTTGATTTGTACACCTTAGGCCTAATATGGTATAGGCGTACATCGTATAGGCCTACACTGTATAGGCCTACCTGGTTCAGGACTTCTGAGACATACTGTATAATAATATGACGTTATTGTCACTACTCTATACAGAGTATAAATAGCACGAAAGTGGAGAAACTCTCCCGCCAGCATAAAGTCACCGCCACAACAAGACGTCTTTTTTTTTTTTTAGATCAACGGTTGATTAGTTCACACCAACACTTTTTCACTGACACCCAGACAACAAAATTGACCCATATTGGTCTATACTTCACTTTCTTTTCTATTTAGGTTCTTAAAAAAACCGTTTCGGCAACCCCCAGAACCCATTTTGCAGAGCAATACGTATATCTCCGATCGAGCGGTATTATTAAATTTTCCACTTGCTGCGTTCAGTGTGCTTTCCAGTGTTAGGCTTTGACAACACATTGCAAGTCACAAAGAATATCTTTGTTGATAATACAAGTTCGAGGCCATTATTTTTGCACCACTACGTTATCTATAGAGCGATTTGAGATGCTTTTCCGTTTAAGCTCGAACTTCGCTCGAATAGAGGCTAAGGCACAATCATAAATGGATGATAGACGAGATCGTCTATCATCCATTGCGTACGTCCAACTGCGATCTGACTGGCTGTCTGATTTGTTGCTGTTTGGCAGGCGAAGCGTGGTTTCAGTTTCGCTTTCGAGTTTGAAATTTGTTGTACTAGCTGTATATTTGCTATACTCCTGTCAAAATAACAGTGATCCATATTAGTTTGTCTGACACACATTTCAAACAGTTGCCTGGAATTGGAGTTCAAATAAATGTAGTTCGTTTCGCTCGATTTTTTTTTTATTTGTGCACCTTCACAGGTGTGAATTCCATGGAGATACGAGCTCTAGTATGTTTTTTTCTATTCTTGCGATCATGCCAAAAACCAAAATTGTTTAAAAGGGCCGCCAACTAGAGAATGATTCGTTCCTTCAAAGGAGTGACATTAACAGAAAATTAACCGAATTGGTTTGAAAATATCAAAAAAAAGGCAGAGATATTAAGCATCACGTTTTTGCTGTAACGTGGGAGACCGAAGTCAAACCTTACAGTGTTACTACATGCTGCCTTTAACTATGAAAAGGAATAAATTATGGTGAGTATCTCCCTCGCTTTTCTAGCCAATAGGAAAGGATTATTTTTGGTGCATCAGCCAATCACAGCCCGCTTAACCTGTTCAGCTCTGGGAATCGTCTGCCAAGCGAGCGATTCATAAGTGATAGGCACTCTTGTGCAAAAGCGATCAACACTAGTTAGCACCACGCCAAACCAAAATCGCATAGTTAAACGTGCTACAAAGGCTTAATTAATCGCTTACTCAAGAAAGAGAAGCTGAATACGTGGATAGGTTTCAGGTTAGCTTTGCATTTGGTTTATTTTCCACGGACCGTTGATTGCTAAAACGACTTCTGGTTCTGACTGGTGCTAAATAAATAATGTTAGTGAAAACCTTAATCTGAAACACGGCCTGAAAGACTTTGCAAATGGCGACAGAATTGGTCGTTAGGCGCGATTCGTTTATTCGTTTATTCGTTTATTCGTTTATTCGTTTATTCGTTTATTCTTGCTGTAGGTAAGACACCGTAATAAATATGCTTCCAGGAGCTATACATATAGTATACTTACATGTCAGCAAAACATCTTCAGTCGAGGAAAGGTCACTTGAAGTTATTTTTAGCACTTTTTAGCGTGCCCCGTATTCGAGTTTCTATCTACCAA
This sequence comes from Lithobius niger, assembly GCA_023313725.1. Lineage (NCBI taxonomy): Eukaryota > Metazoa > Arthropoda > Chilopoda > Lithobiomorpha > Lithobiidae > Lithobius > Lithobius niger. The sequence goes on from JAHWFP010147520.1 coordinate 16,438, forward strand.
GCCAATGAACAACGGACGGAAGCTTTGACGGAAGTAGGCTTGCCTTTCAATAGCGCAGCGGCTAAAAGATTTAAGATTAGAAA
>JAHWFP010147563.1:0-12886 GCA_023313725.1 Lithobius niger
AAAAAAAAAACATTTACAATCCGTTGCATACAGTGTTTTATACAATGAATGAAAGAATGCGAGATTTTCAAATTTACCTAATCGTATTAAAGTTGCGCTCGTGTATCATACCCGGCAATAGCAGAGTGTATACCGGGTATCCCAAAAGTCAGGGGTCGCCCGGGTGATACATTGAGTGTTCATGCTGGTAAACCGGGGATTTTTATCTTTATTCATGCTGTTGGTAACCCTGTATATCACCCAGGTATGTAACCTGGAGTGACCCCTGATTTTTGGGACACCCGGTGTGTGATTAAGTCCTCACTCCAGCAAAATCTCCGGCGGAATATTTCCTTTCCTATTCAATATTTTTCTTTGCCAGATAGTAGATAAGTAAGGAAGATAGATTTACACCAAAACTTATGCAATTCTGTGTTTGAATAAATGTTGGACGCTGCGTGACAATTGACAATTCTTCATTTGTTGTTGTGTTCTTGTTGTTCTACCACTGTTTCAGATAAAACTGTACTGTACCCTCCTAGAACTCTGAAACATGATCTATACCACACGCCATGGCTGTTGGCTGTGACGTGCATATCACATGACTGAGCTAGCCCAATCAGACGGCCAAACAGCCGTTCTCGTTCGTCATTGGCTAACTCATGGTGACGTCACGGCAAACAGCCATTGCGCATGGTTTAAGCCTGAAATTTTGTTCTCCTTCAGCCTCAGAGAGAGTACTTTTTCAATTGGTCGAGCCATTCCGTCGTTACGGGATCCTGAACGTTCAGTTTTATTATGATACGTTGTTTTAAACATTGTAATAGGGAAACAGTGCCAATCAGCAAACGTTAGCTGCAAAGCATAGACTGAAAATGGTATATGGATTACAAACAAAAGCGTCAAGTGTGCCATAAAAAAAGACATATACGATTGAAGTTTCACGCGTTAAAACGTACACGGATAAAAATGTACGATTTTAAATTTAAATAATCAAAACCGCAGTTGACACAATTGCATTTATTTAAGTGCTGTTTAGCTTTTAGAATATATTTATTCACACAGCACAACAGCACTTAAACAGATGCAATTTTCTGAAATGTTTAAATAATTATTTAAATTAAAATATCATAAATTTTTATCTGTATACATTTTTACAAGTAAAATAAAATTACAATCATAACCCTTTTTTTTCGGCACACTTGACCCTTTTGCTAGTATTTACAACAATAGCCTCTTTTAACTTTCGTAAAAACGCAAAGAATAATTAAAATCATTGCATACAGCATTTTACACAATGAAAAGAAAGAATTGAGATTTACCAATTTTAGCACCATTTCTCACTGCTGTAATTCTGCTGTTTACACGTTATTTAACTCTAATATATATATTTTTTTTCCAAAATAGACAAGTGTAATTGGAATATCTAATTTACCCTTTAAAAACCTTGCTAATGCTTTTATCTACACGTCAATTTACAGAACCCCAAAAAATGAACGTAATAGTAATTTTAAAAAGTGTGTATTTTTTTTCCAAGAGTCTGTGCTGGAATGTTGGTAAAAGGAAAAGTGAAGGCCAAGTTTGAAAATACGGAATTCTTCGTTAAATTGAGGTTTTGCGCTAACAACTGGATGATGCCAAAGCTTCAGACGTTTTACGTGTGTGACTGGGGAAATGTTAAGGTATGATAAACCCTCGATATAAGGAAGATAAAGCGTTGTGTAATAGAAAGAGTTGAGTATAAAGAGTTGAGTAGGAACACAGAGTTGATGCAAAGCGAGCACATTCTAAAACTCACCCTACAGATCAGTGCTCTCACCACAGCCAATCAAAGCTGATCACAGCCGATAAAGGATATACAGGGTATCCACATATTATTCACCCCATAAAGAAATTAAATCTTTAAAAAACGAAAACAGATATTGAAAAACTGTAAAGTGCCAGCTGTTAGTTAACTCAAAATTTTTTTTTGCAAAATTTCTGGTTATGATGGCCTCATATAATAATAAGAATAATTGGAAACATAGCCAACAGTGAAAATTATACACTAGAAATAACGTAGTTCAGTAAGCCACCTTTATGCACTTACGTTTCGTCGGAGTGGCATGACCCGGATTCGAACCGGCTACCCAGTTCGCCCCCAGATCACTTGCATAGCGCCTTAACCGCTATGGCCACATCCTCCACTGGCATAAAGATAACTCACTGAACCCGTTATTAAGGTCACAACCGTGACCAGGGCTCCATTCGACCGATATTCACTCGGCCATAGACAGTGGAGAGGGAAGACAAATCATACACTTACAAGGCTCAATAAAGGAGAAAAAAAAATAAAATAAATGGCCTCATAATAAATCTCCACAGTTTTTATCGCCTCGATGATCTTGTCCTTTATAAAGCCCCACAAGATGAACCAGGGTAATAAACACGGTATCAGTAGACATGCTTGAAAATGTTTGGGGAGAAATCGATTTTCTACTGGATATTCTCCAAGCAACAAAAGGGGTACAATGTGGTGGTTTATTATGAGGACATTATCATCAGAAATTGTGTAAAAAAAAAACCTTTTGAGTTAATAGACAGTTATTGTCTGCGCAGCGTATCTTGAGTACAGCAAGTATTTTATGAGCGGCTACGTCTTCCTGGAGGGAGCGGCTTTAATCGACGGCCGCCATTGTTTTTGTAACCATCTTGGATATCAACAAGGTACTCTGCTATAGAAAACATACAATCGCTTATCTGTGCTCGTTCTGGGGCGAACTCAAGATAGGCCGCGGACACTATAGTACCTTTACATTTTTTTGAATATCTGTTTTCGTTTTTTTTTTTTTCAGTTTAATTTCTTTATGGGGTGAATAATTTGAGGACGCCCTGTACTATAATTTGCCTGATTAGGCCTATCTTTGAGTCAGTAGGCCTGTAATTGTATGCAACTTTTTTTTTAATTAGTCGTTGTATTTTTCACTTTTTTCATTGTGAATGTGGACACTAGTTTTATTGTCGGCCACTTATGCCAGTAGCTGATCAGTGCACGGGAGAGCAGACTGTTTGTGGCAGACTGTTTAATTTTAAATGGAAGCAGTAGCCCCCATTTTGTACACTATGTTGGGAGCTAAAACAAAAACAAAACACTGATAATACTGGGTAGTGGGAAAAGTTACACCTCAGTGGTAGATTGTCGTAAGGATAGATGATGGGAGTGGTATGTTTATTAACAGGATAACTGAGCTTATTAAATGCTCACTTACCTACGGGGATACTGGCTAATCGTCACAGTACAAATGAATGGTGACTCATTAGTGAAGTGATGAAAGTGTGGGCCGGCCGAGGGAGTAAATTCTAGTTACATTGTGACTTAAATATGTCTGACCTAACGTTGAGAACTACCAGATGTGGAATACTAGACTGAAAACTAGCTGTGGAAGACTATAGTTATGTTACAATAAGTACAACATAACATTGGTTGCTGTATTAATACGGAGAGATTACAGTATTGCAAATATAATTGATAACCGTTGGCGAAATCATCTGGTGGGAGACGCCAGTAAGAGTAGTTAAAGTGACTGGGTGAAATATTGTGATCTTAACGTAATGAAGCTTTTCATCGCTACAACGGTGTTATCGAAAATTATACAATACAATAATTGCATAACTGTACAAACGGGCATAGTGTATGAAGCATTTGCCATGTCCTTCATGGTTCGATCTTGGTTCCACTTTTTTTTCATTAACGACCTTGCTTCTAACCAGGAGAGTGCTGATCTTGAACAATTTGCTGATGAGGTAAATTTATCAGTACCCATAATTAACAATGATCATCTAATTGTACAAACTGCTGGGTGTCTGTGATTGGACTGGAGCATGGCAACCACTTTCAACTGTCAAATGCAGTGGCGTCCATTAAGGGTGGAAAAATAAGGCCTTGTGTGTTGCAGTCTTTCTGGGCAAACTCTGCGTGTTGAATTAAAGAAGCTTGGGGTTTGATTCCCATCCGACTAAAAATTCACTACTACCCACTGTTGCCTTATCGGTAAAACGGCGTATCTTGCCACGATCATGCATCTTTCTCTGTCGGGTGATGTCTGGACACGTATTCCATCCTTCAAGGTTTATGTTAGACCAATACTTGAATACGCCAGCACTGTACAGTTACCCTACCTTTTGAAAGATATCAAATGTATCGAATTTGTTAAAGGACGCTTCACGAAATCCTTAAAGGGTTTGTACATGTACAAACTGTCGTAGAGTGAACGCCTCGAAACTAGGGGATTGGAGTCGCTTGAGCTCCGTAGGCTGAAAACTGACCATGCCTTAACAATAAGATCCTGCATGGCAGCCTTAATAATGTCGACTTTAAAATACGACTAGAAACTATGCTCTTAAACTGATTCTCCCCAGATCCCAGCTAAGCTATCCTGGGTCTGTCTTCACATTCCGTATTGTCCCCGTGTTTAACTCTTTGCATATAGCGAGATGGTGATGGCCAACTCTGTAAGTTACCCACATTTTTAAGAAGACCAAATGCTCGCTAAACTTTTTAAACTTGTTACTTTGAAGCTCTGGCTCTATGCATATATTGCTTTTATCTCATATTGCATACATTTATAGTATTTTTATTTTATTTAACAATAGGCCTCTGGCCCTGTGCTTCATTTTTTCTATTCTCCCCCCTCCTCCCCCCACCTTGTGCCACCTTCATTGTGCATCCTACATGCTGCCCCACTCTCCTTTTTTAAGGCTGAATATTAACTAGGCTTTTTTAATCTTTTCCAGACCTGCTCCTCCACCTAACATTATTAATATTATTATCTTTATTACACCTAGACAATGCGAATATTTTTTGTTTGGTGTTATTGGTAAAGTGGCGACTGCTGCAGGATTAAACAGGACGGAAAGCCGACGTCCAACAAGAGTTAAATAAATACAGATGCAAACCTATTTACGCTGCCTTTCGGACTTAAATATCAGACTGCTTGAGCAGGCAATCGAACCCACGACCTTTGAAAGCAAAGGTCGTGGACCTGAGGTACTATAAGGTCAGTATGGCTCAGTGGTGGCACTTCGGTCTTTGGCGGCACCTCAATTTTCTCAAATGTTTATCCAGCAACAACAAAAATACAGATGTAAATCTATTTACATTGCCTTTTGGACTTAAATGTCAGACTGCTTGAGCGGAGAATCGAACCCACGACCTTTGAAACCAAAGACCGAGGTACTAACACTGATGTAATACAAGGCCCTGTCAGTTTGGCTCAGCAGTAGCCCCTCACCCTTTGGTTTCAAAGGTCGTGGGTTCGATTCTCCGTTCAGGCAGTCTGACATTGTTAAGTCCAAAAGTCAACGTAAATAGGTTTGCATCTGTGTTTATTTTGTTTTTGCTGCTAGATTGACATTCGAGAGTCGATTAGCAAAGATTAATAATGTTCTGTTAACATTCCACAATTAAAATGCAGCTTGTTCTGCATGCTGGGTTCGACACTTTTAGTCAGTTCGGAAATATTCTTTTCCACACTCCTTTATAAACCTATATAACCAATCAACTACAGCTCCCATGTAATGAAATTCGAGCTCCGTAGTCGTGTTGCAACAATGAGCGACAGTGTTGATTGATTTCTGAACAAAATTCAGCAAGGGGGAAATCGTTGGTTAATTTATCAATTTCAACAACGCTGCCATCGTGAGTTTTCAAACTGGATATTTAGTACCTATTGCAAAAATTCGCAGAAGTTGAGGTCATTTTTTAAAGTACTAAATGCACCTATGGTATTATCATTAGTCTCGTAGTGATAATTAAACGTTAATTTTATATTTTAAACAAATTTCACACCCCTTTGTACGAGTCCGTGAATACCATGTATTTTAATTGTGGATTATAACATATCACAACCAGGGGCGCCCATCCCTCCTATTTATTGGTGTAGCACCTAGTTGAGGGGGGGGGGGGGTTAAAGGGCGGAGGGCAGTGCCTCCTTGAAGCTAAAGAATTTGAACTTGGCGACCCAGAAAGGCGTGATTTCACACATTTTAAAGACCAAAAACAAACCAAACAAACAGTTTTTTGAAATAATTCCCCCCCCCCAAAAAAATGGCTTCGAAAAGTTGACCTTCCAACCCCTTCCAGTGGTCCCCCTCTAGCGTCGTCACTGCTTATCCCCCCTCCCCCCCCCACTAACTTTCTTGACGTTATTTACGGTTGCTCTTAAGCAGCATTTATTTTTCTTTGATTTGCAGATCAGATTCCATGGTGACAATTGGCTAGGCAATCTAGTTCACTGCACGACCAGAAACGTGTTGCCAAACATTCTGTCGGATTTGGCAAAGCAGAAGTTACCACCACTACTAAAAGAGAAAATTGAAGAGTGGCTTGCTAAAATTACGGAGGGGCCCCCTACAGCGTTATAACAGAAATTATGTCCTATGATGATTGTTAAACTGGAACTCCAAAAAAACTTTAAATTTATTTCGTGTTGCAAGAAAATTTTACTCAATACTCATAAATACTCAATGTTCTGAACTCGTATTTTCCATGTTTTTTAAATGTCTTGTCATTGTTACGTACAAATAAGTAACGTAAGTAACAATAAATTTATCCACTTGATATTTTATGTTGCAAGAAATACTCAATACTCATAAATACTCGACGTGCTAAACTCATATTTAGAACTCGTATTGGTAATGCAGAAACACAATACAAGAGAAAATTGAAGAGTATAGTTCACTAAAGTGATGGAAGGGCGCCTACAGCGTTATAACAAATTTTTTTCCTACGATTATTAAACTGGAACTCAAAAAAATTTTAATTTATTTTGTGCTGCAAGAAATGCTCAGTACTCGTGAATGCACAATGTTCTGAACTTCTATATTCCATGTTTTTAAAAGTTTTTCATTGTTACGTACAAATAAACAACGTCATGTAACGATTTTATCCCGTTGATATTTTGTGTTACAAGAAATACTCAATACTCGTAATACTCAATGTGCTAAACGCATATTTAGAACTCGTATTGGCAACGCAGATACAAGAGAAAATTTAAGAATGGCTCACTAAAGTGACAGAGAAGCTGCCTACAGCGTTATAACAGAAATTTTGTCCTTTCATTGTTAAAATAGAACTCATAAAATTTATTTTGTGTTGCAATAAATGTTCAATGCACAATGTTCTGAGTTCCTATTTTCCATGTTTTTAAATGTCTTGTCATTGTTACGTCCAAATAAAAATAACGTTATGTAACAATAAGTTATCCCCTCAATATTTTATGTTGCAAGAAATATTCAATACTCATAGATACTCAATGTGCTAAACTCATATTTAGAACTCGTATTGGTAATGCGGAAACACAATACAAGAGAAAATTGAAGAGTGGCTCACTATAGTGATGGAGGGGCCACCTACAGCGTTATAACAAATTTTTCTCCTACGATTATTAAACTGGAACTCAAAAAAATGAAAATTTATGTTGCAAGAAATACTCAGTACTCATAAATTCTCAATGTTCTGAACTCTTTTATTTTCCATGTTTTTAAAAGTCTTGTCATTGTTACGTACAAATAAAACAACGTCATGTAACAATTTTATCCCATTTTGTGTTACAAGAAATACTCAATACTCATAAAGTACTCAATGTGCTAAACTCTTATTTAGAATTCGTATTAGCAAAGCACAAACCACCACCACCACTACAAGATAAAATTTAGGAATGGCTCACTAAAGTGGCGGAGGGGCCGCCTACAGCATTATAACAAAAATGTTGTCCTATGATTATGAAACTGGAACTCATAAAAAATAAAAATGTATTTTGTGTTGCAAGAAATACTCAATACTCAAATGTTTTAAACTCACATTTTCCGTATTTTTAAATGTCATCTCATTGATTACGTACAAATAAACAACGTTATGTAACAATTTTACCCCGTTATGTTATCTTAACAAGAAATACTCAATGTGCTAAACTCTTATTCAGAATTCGTATTTAAAATTGATGAGTGGCTTACTAAAGTGACAGTGTTATAACGGAAATGTTGTACTATGATTATTAATTAATCTATAACTCATAAAGATTCACATTTATTTTGTGTTGTATGAATACTCAATGCTCAATGTCCTGAACCCATATTTTCAATGTTTTTAAATGTCTTGTCATTGCTACGTACAAAAATCACAACGTTATGTAACAATAAATGTATTCCGTTGCTATTTTGTGTTACAAGAAATACACAGTACTCTTAAATACTCAATGTTCTAAATATGTATTTCTTCCATGTTTTTTAATATCTTGTCATTGCTACGTACAAATAAACAACGTCATGTAACAATACATTTTTCCTGCTGAGAGCTTGTTTTACAAGAAATAGCCAATACTCGTAAATACTCAAATGTTCAAAACTTACATTGTCCATGGTTTTAAATTGCCTGTCCTTGCTACTTACAAATAAACAACGTTACGTAACAATAAATTTCTCCCCTTGAACTCGTCTTTGTCCTCATTAATGCATTTTTCGTTGGTGATTTGGAAAACAATGGCGCCCTCCACTGTCTGCCATTTTAAAATGTTAGAGCAGGCGATATGGGCGCATCCAGGGTTGGGGACTTTTGGATAGAAGTCTGCCCCCCCCCCTATTTTTCTGCATACTTCCACTTACTTCCACTTACTTCATTTATTGATCCTTGGCAGATGTTTCTCGGCAACCATTTTGAAATCAAATTTTTTCTTTACCTCCGAGTTCAAAAGTTTAAAGAGGGGATCACACTTCCCTCGCATTCCCAATGAAATTGGAGCAGACTTTTCATCAGCAAGGCAGTGGAGCAGCGTCAAGTGACGTCATATGGCTACAAGAGATACCTGCAAGGGGCACTAGATTGAAATGGTGGGTTAAACAATGGCACGTCTAGTCAAGCCAGTGCCTTGCGAGTGGATTTCGTAGGCTTAAAAAACCGTTGTTTTCTCCAATCCCTTACGCTGCTTAGGTTGTAATTGGAAAATAAAGATTCCACTTAAAAATCAGCAACTACCAACAAATCGACAAAAATCACGCGTTTTAGGCCTAAGAAATGCAGTCTAATAGCATTGGCTTCAGTAAGATGCCCTTCTTTCCCCCACCAGTGCACCTTGCAGCTAACCCATTAAGGCTTCACCATAGAGTTATATACAATAATACTACGTCGTGTCACTGCCCTATAGGATACACAAGAATTCCTTCACCAGCTGCTAATGATTTTATAAATATTTCAGTTTGGTTTAAAAATTGTCAACGAATTATTTAAATACCTACACCAGTGTTGAAATGCATCGCGGCACAAATTGTTTTCCAGAACGACACGTACACTTGCAACTAACAGATGATTTCATCCGGTTCTGGCTGGCCTATCAAAGAAAATGTTCACAAAAATGGTGATACAGATTTCTTCATGTCGACTCGAGTACGTGGGGAAATACACACACGTACGCTAGTGATATCGTGCATTTCCTTCAACAGATAGTTAGTGATGTCGGCCTACCTTCTTATCAAGTTAAAACTCTTCGGATTTAAACACGACAAAACAAAAAACATTCCGAATTGACATATTAGTAAAAGATTTCTACGCTGAGAAAATGAATATTGATGGTATACACGTCATGGCAGCAATTTACCACCAGAGCGTGAATCCAATATCTTGCCTTTGCTCGTGCTACTTTAAAAATAACTCGGCGAACCGATTGGGGAAAATGTGACGATACGCACATTACACCTGAAAAAGTGTCATCGTTCAACTGAAAGTTGTATATTAAAAAAGGAATGAATTATACAATTTTAAAACGAACGAATAAATCAAAAGAAGAAAAGAAAAGGGACACACCCAACAAGTGGACTCGAGGGTAATGATTCCGTGAAAAAAAATCAACACTACTCTTTCGTATTCTGGTGCCTTGACTTGCCTTCTCTTTTTTGGCGTTAGTTCCGTTTTGAGGGGAGCAGTCAGTTTTCACGTGGACGTAACTTTTGAGCAACACTGTGGTATCTGAAATTAACTGCAGCACCAGTCCCACATTCCTCTAAAAACGGTAAAGAAACCGTGAGACTAGAAGTGCACCCCATGAACTCTAAAGGCGCACCTCGTTACCTCTACTCCTTTCTGAGGCCGTCTGTTTTGGATCATCCCTCGTGAACTTCTTTAAATCCAAACCTAATAATGATGAAGTCATGACGAAGAAATACTTGTCAAGGAAATCCTCGACGAGGAAATGTTTACCAACCCAAGCTTGGATGGGCAACATCTCGTCAGGTAAGGCAGAGGTTCTAAAATTATTTTCGAATTTACGCTGCCTCTAAACCACTCGCAATGGCTGTTTGCCGTGACGTCACCATGAGTTAGCCAATGACGAACGAGAACAACGGCTGTTTGGCTGTCTGGTTGGATATGCACGTCACAGCAAACAGCCATGGCGTGTGGTATTATAGACATCCTGCTAATCAACAAAACCCACAAACGCAAAATCTTCTGCATAGCTGGCACAGTAGCAACGGTAAACGAAGGGCACCGAAATTTTAGCCTGATTTGCAGTCGATTGTTATCCGATCTTGAAGGCACTGATATTCGTCATGTTATGAGGAAGAGAGATTGTGCCAAGCCGTGTGCATCTGTTGTGATGGAATGATTGAAAGCAATTGGTAAGCGTAGGAGGAAGGCGTTTAGGTTTTTTTCTGCTTGGAAGAACGGAGGAAAGGTGGCAGGCGAGGCATTTAAGGCAGCTTGGTGAATGTGTGCGTGTGCGGAAGCGCCTTTGTGAGAAACTATCGCGTGCTACTATACGGTGTGTCCACAAATGAATTCCCTGATCATAATATAAAATAATGTCCGTATTAATTAACATAGGCCAATACGGTTTGAACAGTTTCGTAGAAAAACTCAAAAACCTTTTTTTTGGGGGGGGGGGGGGTAATGCGAGTGCTGTGGCACTCTCACGTCTCATGCTGGCACTTTACGCAATTCTGAAAAAAAACATGAAGGCCTAGACAGAAGAATACCTTCATCATAAATATCAATAGCGCACGTGCCGTTACCATGGCCACGCTGACATAATCCCATTCGATTTCTTTCTGTGGGGTTATGTATGTTAAGGAGATGGGCTGCAAAACAGTGATGCCAAATTTCGACGTTTTAAAGACACGGATCAGGGGACCTAGTCTCGACTTGATCGTTTTCAAATCGCATGCGGTTTTATCAAAAGTCACGTGCGATAGAATGGGCGAGGCATGATTTTGGCGCTCCTTTTGGTAAGACCGCATGCGATTTGAAAAGCGCAACTCGAGACTATAGGCCCCCCCAGAGACACCATGCAGCTGTTACGAACGATGTGCTGCAGAATGTTTGGGGCGAAGTCGAATTCCGATTGGCTATTCTATGGGTCCCAAACAGTGTCCATGTCGAAGTTTATAAGTGCCTATATGAAATTTACTGAATTGTTTTACACGCCTGTGCAATCCGCATGTGCCTATACGTTTATTAATAATAATAATAAAAAAAAAAACAAGCCATTGATATTAATGAACACGGTATTCTTTTGTCTTGTCTTCAAAATTCTTCAAAATAGCAGTAATGTGCCTGCACGAGAATGGGAGAGCTGGACGTGAGAGTGCCACGGCACTCTCTTTACCGCCTAAAAAAAAGCCTTTCGAGTTTTTCTACAGGACAGTTCAAGCCGTATTGGCCTAACGTTAAACTAGTACGGACTTTATTAATTTTTAAAATGGGGTATTCTTTTGTGGACGCCCGATGCTTCCACTTTAGCAGTATGGAGATTGTTGTCGCATTCTGTAGGATCAAAAGTTTATGAAACCTCTTCACACAACTCTTGTGAAGAGGTTTCATAAACTTTTGGTAGGATGCAGGAGTTTGGCATATTGGTTAAGGGGAGCACAGACGGAACCAGTGTCCTGCAGGGACTCCCCGCTGGTGAAGAATTGAACTCACATCCGCCAAAATCTATGAACTGGAACCGGGGCATCTACCACTGCTAGTTTGCCTGCTGCTTGTTGCTGCCTCGATGCGGTCTTTGACTTCGCTGAATTTGAAGCAGCTCTGAGTAGGTGCAAAGAACGCTAACCAGGACTGGACTGGACTGGTTATCTTTTCATAGCATCTGCAGTGCATCACAGCCCAGAAAAGAGAGTCGCTGGCCAGCTAGTTGATCCTGGTGTGACTTCTTCGTCCCAGAGGAATGGAAGCTATGGGTCTTAGTCCCTGTTCCTAAAGCGGGTCGTGATAAGTCCAGGTTAACTGGTTTCCATCCAATAGCTCTGTTTTCGTTCACAAGCAAGCTGTTGGAGGAAATGGTGACAAACAGACTTTCCTGCTTCCTTGAAAGCAAGTGATTGCCATATCCTGCTCAGCTCAGCTTTCATAGTGGTTGGAGTGCCCAGGGAGTGGTCCTTTTTATCTGAATCTGGTGTGAGGAAAGCTTGGTCTTCTTGGCAGATATTAGGTGCCGTTTTTCTTGAGATTAAAGTATCCTACAATAGGATCAGTCTGAATGCTCTTTGGCTGACCCTAGCGAATTTTGCAGTTAGGTGCAGGTAGTAGCTTTCCTGCATGGTTTAGTTTTGGACCAGAGGTTTTGCTCGTGGTCCGTCCCAAACTGATCTAGCTTTCACACGCCTAGTGGGATTAACCAGAAGATAATGCCTTGAGTCCCTTGCATTTTTGTTCTCACATTAGATAGCCTGCTGTGGAGTTTGGACTCGTTTTGTAATGTAGCAGCATTTGCCGATGACTTGGCTCCTTGTTTGGTAAGCCCCTCAGCTGGATCTATTCAGCCTGCTCTGCTGTATGCCCTGTGTATCTGGAAATTCTCCGCCAAGATATCGGTCTGGCCTTAGCTCCTGCATAGTCTTCAATCATTGTTTTCCAGAGGATTGGCTTTCTAGTGAT
>JAHWFP010147579.1:0-11132 GCA_023313725.1 Lithobius niger
CTCACAGTCAATACAGCTATCTCAATCGGCTGCGAGTCGAAATCGAAATGTGACATCTGTCGGCATTAATTTCTGAGCGTTCCAGCAAAACAATGGCGACCTCCGTGTCGTGTTTTGGTCATGCAGTAATTAAATTGTTATATCGGACGTAAGTAACGTATTTTTACCGTAATTCTTGTGTTTAGTTATTGTGTAAGTGATCCAAAAGTCAAACATGCATGTCAAAATGGACTTAAGTGCCCTTTACGATAATAATCACCATTAACTTTAGGGTTTTTTTGGGGGGGGGAAGTAGGGAGGGAACCTCCTGAAAAAAAGTGAGGGGTCAATACATTGAACACGAAAGGTTACAGCAGAGCCAGTAAGAATATGTTGAAGCACGGTCTGGCACGAATGGTTTTTTTTCGGGGGGGGGGGGGGTCTGTCGCCTTTAAAATGAATGCGGATTGCGAAAGCATAACTATGCGATCAGATTCTTGCTCTGGGAAGAAGAGAGATTTGAATTTAACTCTGTAAGGAACAAAACATCATCCTGATCATTCGGATGAAGATGCGAAAGAGGGAGTTATTGTAGATGTGTATGCAAATCTTTATTGGGGTAAAAGTGGTTCAGGCTTTCAAGGGTAGCATGTCTCCTTTTCTTATATGATCGAACCATCATGCACAAGAGACGGAGATTTATACTAAGTCTTCATTGCACCTAAAAATTGTATTTCTCTCTGGACTGATCACATTATTGAAAAATCAGTTCCACCTAGATGATGAAGCGCTGTATGTATATAACAGAAAAATTCAGAGGTAACTACGTTCTAATGGTGTATACATTATGATGGATGAAAAATCGAATTAAAAAATTAAGCAATAAAAAAATTGTAATACTTTTCCTTTTAGAAGTAGAAAAAGTTAGCCTACTTCAATCACTGGAGGAGTTAAGAATGTCAAGAAAATAGCAGCCTATGGAGGCAAAGAAAAAACCATAGCCTACCAGAAATGCAGGCCTACTGAGATGAGTGTTAAGAAATTGAACTAGAATTAAGTTGGCATCTAAGTTTAATATTGTAATGAAGTTTAAGGATTGAATGATTATACTATATCTTGAAGATTAGAAACAATTTGTTGCTTCTGACTCACTTAGTCAAAATATTTGGTTATAATGTAAAACCTGCACTGACATTGAAAACAAGCACAAGCATATTGTCACATGAAAGTTGATTTTTTTTTATCAGTTATCAATTCAAAAACCAATGTAAATTATTAGCTTTTCTGTAAAGACCCATGGACGCTACCATTCTGCGCAGAGGGTGCAGAGTGTGAGGATGGCAGCATCCTCTGCCACCAGACTTCACTTAAGCAGGACACACCTCCGACCGGAAGTGTCTCAGGGGAATGGAAGGAGTCAAGGAGCGCGCGATCAACCAACAACAATGCAACAACAATATAACAATATAATCTATCTATCTATCTATTGTTTTGTAACAATATAAGCTATCTAACTCGATGAGCGCGATGGAAAACGTGGGGTCACCGCGAGGGCCGTATCAGCATCGCTTCTCAATAAATCAAGAAATTTAGCAGCAAAGGTCTCCCAGCCAATCTTTTAACCTTCCAACAATTCTTGGCTTTTGGCTCTTCTAAATTTACACACGACGTGCCAAGATGAAACATTTGCAACGCAGCATTTCCTACATAAATGTAAAGTTAGAGCAGTTGGCTAAGAATTATATCTAACTAAGGCGGGAAAGCCAAAGACTCACAAGAAATAACTATATACAGATGCAAACCTATTTACGTAGCCTTTTGGACTTATATGTCAGACTGCCTGAGCGGGGAATCAAACCCAGGACCTTTTAAACCAAAAGCCGAGGTCCTACCGCTGAGCCATACTGACACGGCCTAAGGTCGAAAGGTTGGTTTCAAAAGTCCTGGGTTTGATTTCCCGCTCAGGCAGTCTGACATATAAGTCCAAAAGGCAACATAAATAGGTTTGCATCTCTATTTAATTATACCTAACCGTCGATGCGTAAATTGAATCAAAACAATCAACAAGCGGGACATGTTGTGTAGCCAGCCAAAGGCATGCATCAGTACCTTCCTAAAGCACCGAACAGAGCGAACAGAACGCACCACTGTTAGAGACAGATTGGCTCCAAACTTGACGTCGCGCGTGTGCAGTGATGTTGCGTCAGCCACTCAGTACCTTCCTAAACTACAATACAGCTCAACAAACTCAGCAGAATATTCGTTACGTCATACCTTCACCACGACCAAACCTGGCTAATGAATTTGACCAGGATTGGCTAATAGATATGACCAGGCGAGAGCAATGCCAAATTGCAAACCATTTCAGGGAGGTGGTTTGCTGGGGTGGAGAATGAGCATGCGCGAGCTAACAGTTTTGATGAAACAGATTCATCGCTAACGATGTTGACGTCAACCAAGCCGCATCAACACGGATATTAGCAAGGAATGAGCCAAACCATGGCCACTAAACTAACTGGCCCGCTCTACAACGATATTAGGGAGGTAGACAAAATGGCCGCCACGTCTGGTTCATTTCGTCGAGGTCTGTTCTTCGAGGTAGCAACTTTGTACGGTGCGACGCGACATCTATTGGCGGCTAGTGACCGTTTTCGAAATAATAATTTAAATTTTTACGTAGATTTTGGTGGCAAGTTTTTTATTATTTATAAGAGTATTTTTAAATGGTGTTTAAAAATATCAGTCAGCCACAGTTAAGCTATTTCACTGCGTTTGCAAAAAAAAGCAACTCGTACGTTGGCAGTTTGTACGGAAGGTGTTGCCCTCTGTTGATAAATTGCGGCAACTCGATCACATCAGCGGCACTTTCGGCGGCATTATTGCCAACCCAGTCTCGTAATGCTATTTTTCATTCAAGATCCGGCCAGTACTATACATAGCGCTGGCCAAACTGTCACCAACAGTAGTGCAGTTGGTTCGCTCTGTTTGGTCGTTTAGGAAGGTACTGGATGTATTCGGGCGGTAATTATCTAGATTAGGGGCACCACGCCAAATCACTTAATTTTAGTACTACCCGACGCTACTCTTCATCCTAACACCATTTCGCATCACAAAATCCAGGGTATACGTCAATAAATTTCTCAAAAAATTATATAAAAGACGTAAAATGCTAGTTACAGACACGCTAAAGCTACGGCGGTGGCAGCCATACTATGAGGTGTTTGATTCGGGAAACAGGGTAGCCGGATAACCCGATTTTGACAACAACAAACGTTGAAGAAATTTTTCCTTCGTTGTTTTGTTATTGCCAGTTTCGTGTGGTTTTGTTGTAATTGTCAGTTAGGTTAGGTTAGGTAGGTTAGGTTAGGTAGGTTAGGTTAGGTTGGTTAGGTTAGGTTAGGTAGGTTAGGTTTGGTTAGGTTATGCTTCCCTAAAATTTTAGTGAGGTGAAATCGGGTTTTCTGGCTACCCTTCTCTCACAATATGGCTGTCGCCACCACTGCTTTAACCAGGGGGTGGCGACTATACTAGAAACAATGCATTACAAACCTTTGCAGTCTGCCTTCCATCCAACGCTTGGCCGACGTCAACAACGTGACATGGCGCCAACCAACTTCCGGTTCTCGTCTGAATGCGATCTGATGAGATTCGCCAAAGGCCAATCCTACAATATATTTATTTATTTATTTTATTTACAAAATTATTGTAACCCCCTATAAAAAGCAACAGCAATTTCAAATTAAAATAACAATTTTGCGATTCTCATTCAGGCAAGAAGAATATGGCGGTGCCTCTTAATGTACCCCTTTCACGCCTGTCTTATCTCTGCTCTCGCCTGAATGAGATTCGTGAAATTGTTGTTTTAATTTGAAATTGCTATCTTGCTATTTGTAGGTAGGGGGTTACAATAATTTTGTAATTAAAATAAATAAATAAAAATATTGTAGGATTACCATATTGCGGTGTGCATAATATCGTTCTAGAATACACATCCCATAATTCATAATTTCTATCGTAAATGTGCGATTCATGTAATTATGTATTGAACAGATTACCAAAAATGTGAAAACACCGTATATCTTAAAAATGATGCAAAAATCAATTTCTAAAATCGAAGAGCTATTGGAAAATTAGTGCAAACTTTTTTTCTGTGCTAGGATAAATTTGTAAAGAGTATCACAGTGTAACTGTAGCCATGCGTGTTTTTCCCTACTTGTCGGACTTGTGCTTCTTGAACATTGTGGTGTATCCATATCCTAGACATGCCAATCATTATGGCGGCTGCTATCCCATAATCTCAAACCGGAGGATCGATGATAGCTTCGCCTTAAAGGCACATAAATCCCTCCGTTCTGGCCGCTTTACTCTGCGTCACCTACGCTAAAATATAGTTCAAACGACCGCAGCGCGCATTGCTCTAGGCATTAGTCATACTCATTTCGGGGCCGCTGCAACGTGACACATCGTACGACCAAGTCGCACTCTTGAGCGAAGGATTAATAATCCTTCCTCCAGGGCCGCGGCTTGCCAGCGATGTGGCGGGAGTTATTTACCGCTCGGACCGAGCCGTTTAAAACAAGCCTAATAACATTCACGCGCCACTACTGACATCTGCATCGTACCCTTAGACTAGCAAATGAAAGGTAAATCAGTTTATATAAAACTATTTCCGGTAATGTATCGAGTGAAACTGTTAAAATATACCGGAGGGAGTTATGTGCCTTTAAGCCGTGAATCTGCTAGTCCGGCAGTTTACCATATATCGTCCTAGCTTTAATCCGTATGTGACTACCATTTTCCGTTTTTTGAATTTTTTTTTACAACCTTACACCCTTTTTCCCCGAGTTTTATGATGCGAAATGGTATTAGGATGAAGAGTAGCGTCGGTTAGTACAAAAATTAAGTGATTTGGCTTGGTGCCCCTAATCTATATAATTACCATTCGGGCCTTCAGGCAAGTAAATGGGTAATTATATAGAACAGCGTCTTTTCAAGCTATCGACATAATTCAACTACCTGTCGATTCCTTTCGTCGTTGCTGTTCAGAAAATCATAACGAAAACTTGCGCAAACGCCTTTTTCTTTTATAAAATAGTTTTAAAACACGTTAAAACGCTATTGACAACCGTGGTAAGGCAGCCGTAACAATTTACAATTTACAAAAAATAATTGTCGCGCCCATAGGCATTATGACAATCTGCACAGGGTGCAGCACACAAAAAAAAATTTAAAAAATGAAAACGGTTAGGCCAAATTATGAGAACAACTTCTCACTTTCCTTCCCACCTCAAGTTTTTTCTTAAATCCATCCAGATGTTTAGCACAAGCAACATCCTCTTTCAACCCATTCCAGTTGAAGGCAGTTTCAATAAAAAACGAAAATCTAGAGTAGTCTCTCCGAGTGTGCGGGAGCCCCACGTTCATAGTATGATCATGCCTGCCAAAAAAATTGGGTACAGCACAAAAGCGATCACGGTCCACAATAGTGTGGCCGTTAACAATATTAAAAAATAGATGAAGACGGTGTTCCTTTCTTCTGTCCTCTAGGTTCAATAAAGCAAGCTCCATCTGTGTAGCAGTAACACAAAAGTCTTGCCTAAAGTACATGGCCATGGTCGTAACGCGCGACGAGGGGAGCGCAACAAGAAAACCTGATTTCGACCAGAACATTAGTAAACGGAAATTATATCCTTCCCGCGACAATTGTTTTTCTAGTATTAAATGCCGTTCGCAGGGACGCGCTTCGCGCGCACTTTTATATACATCGAATATTTGTCTAATCAGAAATAGTATGACGCAAGCATTTGTGAAACAAGGAACAAATTATGACACTTGGTTGTTTCAAAAATGCTTGCGTCATACAATTTCTGATTAAACAAATTCTCGATGAATAGAATAGTGCGCGCGAAGCGCACCCCTGCGGACGATGTTTCACACTGTAAAGAAATAACGATATAGAAATAGAACGACAGTTTGCATCCATCACAAATCACCGTTTCAGCCATGCCGACGCAAATGAACGAGATAATTTCCGTTTACTCATGTTCTGGTCGAAATCAGATTTTCATGTTGCGCTCTTATCGTCGCGCGTTATGGCGGCCTAACCACAGTTGTCAATAGCGTTTTAACGTGTTTTAAAACTTAATTTATAAAAGAAAAAAGCGTTTGCGCAAGTTTTCGTTATGATTTTCTGAACCGCAACGTCGAAAGGAATCGAAAGGTAGTTGAATTATGTCGATAACTGGAAAGGCGCTGTTCTATATAATTACCAGTAACGGAATTGTGGCGCACGGAAACGTAGCTTTAATCTCAGCAGGCCTGTACATCTTTCTATATCTCATTAAGCCTACGTCACAGTGAATGCGGAGTGTGAACTACGTCTGGCCTAAGAGAACCTTCAATCAAACTTCTTTTTGCCTGTAGAGTCGATGAATGCGTTGAACTGAAGTAAGATTTAAATAAGCAATGTGTACGTTAAGTGTATGTGAAGAGTGCGGCAAGGCTTTTAAAAGAAATTACAACTTAACACAGCACAAGCTTGTACATGGCAAGGAGAAGCCGTTCAAATGCGAAGAGTGCGGTACAGCCTTTCGAAGAAAACATCACCTGAAAGAACACATATTGGTACATACGGGGGAGAAGCCATTCAAGTGTGGTGAATGTGATAAGACTTTTTATACGAAAGCTCATTTAAAAAAACACGAGAGTTCACACAATGAAAAGAAGCCATTCGACTGCAGCGAGTGTGGCAAGGCTTTTGGAACGAATTCTCTTTTAAGACATCACATGCGAATACACAGTTTGGACAAGCCTTTTCAGTGCACAGAATGTGGCGCGGTGTTTAGAGAAAAGACTCATTTAACATTGCACAATCGCATACACAGTGCAGAGAAGCCGTTCGATTGTGAAGAGTGCGGCAAAGCTTTTAGCAGAAAAGACAACTTGACTCAACACAAGCGTGTACACAGTAAGGAGAAACCATTCAAATGTGAAGAGTGCGGATCAGCCTTTAGAAGAAAATATCATTTAAAAGAGCACTTATTGATACATAGTGGGGAAAGTAATTTAAATGTGTTTTAATACCTTTTTTTACGCAAGCCACCGTAATACCACATGAGAGTGAACCCATTGAAAAGAAGCTATTTGATTGAAGCTGTGTTGCAAGATGTAGAACAAAATATCTCTTAAAAGTACATACATGTACAGTTTAATTATTTATTTAATTAGTCAAAAGACTCAAAGAGCATTAAACAACCTCCGAGTAAAAAAAAAAAAAAAACAGTAAAATTTACACACTCGAATGACTGTAGCGAGCAGTTGCATGAATTTACAACAAATGTTTACAAAACCCCTCGTAATTGTAGCACCGACAGTGTCATTCAATAGCCCAATCCACCCCGAATCATTCTTCGGAAAAAGGGCTCGGCTAATACATCATTCATACACTGGAAGCGCTTCAGTTTCTTTATATGGTCATTTCTCCCAAAATAGTCGGATGACTGCAAGTACACTGCACGATTTAGAATTGTGTCGTCATGGCAAATCGTATAAAATAGGCCAAGCCTATGATGCCATCTTCTAACATTTAAAGACGCATTATCACTGAAAATACTGTGGCGCCATCTAGTGGCAGTGATATTGTTGATCTTTACAGCTTACTCTCAAGTGAACGAGGATGTACCTATTTGTCACTCAATAATTAAAGAGGTCGTGGCTTGTTTGTTTCGTTAAAAGAAATGGCGTTGTGCTTTTCTTCGCCTGATGCAAGCAAGGTAGCGTTAGATGTTGCCAGATTCTTCAGATTTTCAATCGGTGATACTGCCACTTTAAAGACTGCCAGTTCAGTGAGCAATCTTACCCGTTGCACAGGCTTCTCTGCGATAGTTGCCCACAACCATTATAGCAGCTCAAAGCTGCACTTTCTCGGTAGCTAAATAAAGGAGATTGAAAAAGTGCAATTTGGAGAAGCCTGTTGAAATGCACAGGTTGCGGCTCAGTATTTTTCAGTTACAGACTTCCTTGGAACCTTTCCAGCGCCGCCTCTACCGCCTCAGCCAAGAAGAAAGCCAAGTATGAATACCAGATAACCAGTACTTCTTTTGCCCGCTGGCTGTTGAGACTTTGGGTCCTTTGGTTGGAACGACCTGGCCCTGATCCTTGACATCGGTTGCAGGATTTTCAGTGTCACTGGAGAGAAGAGGTCGACCACTTTCCTCCTCCAGCGTATTGAGGTGGCTGTTCAGCGAAGAAATGCCGCATCAATCCTGAACACCAATCCTGCCAGAGACAAGGCAAAACGAATACGGTTTCAGCAAGTGAAATAGCAGAAACTTCTGCTTGTGTGGGGCTTCGTTCAACTGAATGGTTCACACCCGAGCCTAGGACAATTTTTACCAATTGATTCGTTTCGCCCTTGTCATTTGCCCTAGCAAACGTAGCCTAGCTCTCATCCACATAGTATTCTCTACTGACGAGCCCAAACAAGGGCGAAACAGTCTGTCTAGAGATCTTTGTGGGTGAGAGCTAATTGATATTGAATCCTGCCAGTGCCTCCCTCAAAGAATACATCAGTGAGCTCTGAGTGCTTTCGTCAACTGTGCGCGCACCTGTGGGAGATTCTGTTGTCGCCGGTGTGTCTTGTCCGGAAACAAATTCCAAAACTGACTTTGCCGGAACAAAAACACCTGTTGCTGTTGTTGCTTTTTGTAGATTTTGAATTTTGTTTGTGAATTATCCTCGTGACCTTCCTGTTTCGACTGTTGTTGCGATACCCCGTTCGACAGTTTCTTTTTCTATTTGTTGGTTTTTATTTTGTTGGATTTGACTTGCTGTATGCATTGTTTAAAAAAAAATTAACTGTGCAGAAGAGCCATTTGATTCTGAAGAGTGTAGCAAAGCTTTTACGAAACAGATTTACCCTGTGTGGGCCAGACCCATAAATTTAATGGGACAGCATGCCAGACATAGCACGCCAGACCCATAGAATTCACAGGAGCCACTTCGTCAAGCTGTACGTCAGTCCACGTGGTGCATTAGTTGCTCCTGGAGCGTTGATTCACTAAAGGCATGTGTCTGTTAAAGTTTCCCGCCAATTTTGTCCACATGACCAGTTTCTAGCCATAAATTTTTAATTTTTTCCCGAGCTATGTCATGTTGGCTCCCTTCACCCATGAGCTTCAGAAAAAAGTATTTAAATTAGTCGTAGCGCCATAAGGCATAATAACTACATCTAAAATCAAAAAAAGCTCAATAATACTATGTATCAGAGTGGCTGCACTGTATATGAGTGTGCTGAGCACCCAAACTTTTTTTGTATACATTAAAGTGGCACTATCACCAATTAAAAGCAGACGAATTCTGACAACATCTAGCGCTGTGTAGTACCATCTAGCGTTTGCTTGCACCAAGCGAAGGAGTGCATAACGGCATTTCTTTTAACGAAATAAACAAGCCACGACATCCTTAATTATTGAGTGAAAATTTGGTTCATCCTCGTGCACCTGCGAGCAAGCTATAAATGTTAACAATATCAATGTCGCTAGATGGCGCCACGGTATTTTCGTTCGCATTTTAATCGGTGATAGTGCCACTTTAAAGTTTTGATTTTGCACAGTTTCACTTGTCATATCATTCCAGTCACAGATAGTTTTCGGAAAAAAAGAACTGGCCGGAACATTTGTTCTGCACTGAAATCTTCAAATCTTCTTAATATGATCATGCCTAAGTTCTTCGATAATACTCGATTCCGCGATTAGCCAAAAATCGCGGATCTTCTTCCGATGAAGTTTATTTTCAGTGGTACGGAATTATTGCAATGTTTGTGGTCATTTAACCGATCGCTACCAATTTTTAACATTTTTTTTTTTGACTTGTACAAACTTGTAGGCTAACAAATTTGCAGGCTAATGCAAACATTGGAATACATTTTTTTTTACCCAAATAAAAGTAAATATTTGTCCGTTATTGACCTTAGCCTACACAATGTAAAACATGTAGGCCTAACTAAATTAAAACAAAAGGTAACAAAACATGTGGTGAAAGAGAATTTATTTATTGTCAAAGGCCTGGCAAAAATCGAAAATCTGAGTTTTTGTTCGCCGAACCGATTTTTGCCGATCAGGATAAAATCTACCAAAATCTGTTCGGTATAGGCTTATTAATTGGGCTAAAAATAGTTATTCCCACCTGATAAGTGATAGTGTGAAAGTCTATAGGCCTCTTTTCCATTTTAGTTTTGCATCGTGGCTGCTGATGTAATTTTTTAATGCTGTGAAACATGATCTTTCTCGTGATTTTCAACGACGAACTAAAACACAAGCACTCACGCGAAATTCGAAGCGAGCGACCGCGTCCATGTTGAAATCGTGCATCAGTCAATGAGCGAACGCCAAATCAGTCACGTGGTGCCAACCGGCCAATGAGGGAACGCGATCTTCAAATGCTTTGGAAAATTAGCGTGAAACAGCCAGAAACAGCCTGTTACAATCCGCCTGATTGGCCAATGCCAAATGGCCATCAAGAAAATGTGTTGAGAAGCATGGATAGAGGGGTAGTCTAGCTTTCAAATGAATCCAAGATGGTGGCTCCCAGTCATATGGTTCTACCACTACCGCTGATCAAAATGATCAATTTTCTGCTTTCTAACATAGGAAAAAAGAACGAAAACGATATTTTTGCAGTTTTTAGTGAGTCTTCACTCAACTAAAGTGCTTGGTAACATTTTTTTTTACAGAAATCGATGCACAACATGTCTGTGAGCGAATTTCAGCTTTTCTCATTTTGATATTTTGGCTGAAAATTGCGTTTTTCGACCTGCAGTTTCCTTTCAAAGCTTCGACGTGTATATACGTCTAACTGCACTTGGGATGATTTTTTTGGGACGTATATATACGTTCATATATAAATAGACATAAATCGCTGTAAATAATATTAATGAAAATTGGAAATTAGCCAACAGCAAAAATTATACACTAGAAATAACGTAGTTCAGTAAGCCACCTTTATGCACTTACATTTCGTCGGAGTGGCATTACCCGGATTCGAACCAGCTACCCAGTTCGCCCCAGATCACTTGCAGAGCGCCTTAATCGCTATGACCACATCCTCCACTGGCATAAACATAACTCACTGAACCCATTATTAAGGTCACAACC